>LGRX02017560.1:0-10588 GCA_001247695.2 Cymbomonas tetramitiformis
GCGTGCCAGGCTGGTGAAGTCTAAAGTTGATAATAACAAATGTTGAGCAGACTTTAGGGTTCGGGAGCCTGTGACACAGTGACACGGACAGCACTGCAAGTGACAGCCAGGCGAGGGGTGACAGAAAGGTGCACCACTGCTCCCCCCCTATGGGGGGAAAGTTGGCATCTCCGTCATAGGGCTCCAACGATTCACACAGAATCTGATACTTGTCAAAAAGATTTATTCGCCTTCTGCTTCCTGAACGCGTGAACGGAAAGCTGATGTTGCGCAAGTAACAGTCGAGAGAGTCGTACTGGTCGTGACAGTCGCTCGACAGGAGCTGTAGAAAATTATACCCAATATGGCGAGGGATGTTGGACCGTCATGCTTTCCCCCTCCCCCCTCCCCCCTTTTCCCTTCCCTTTCCCCTCCCCCTTTCCCCCTTCCCCCTTCTCCCCCTTTCTCCTCTTTCTCCCCCTTTCTCCCCTTTTCTCCCCCCTTTTCTCCATTTTCTCCCCTTCCCCGCCCCCTTTCTTCCTCTCTCCCCCTTTTCTCCCTTTTCCCCCTACGTTTTCACAGCGGGCCTACGGCCCTTTGTCAGCATCAGTCCTCCCCCAATTCCCCAGGAACGCTTCGCGTTCCCCCCTGTACGCATGCTTTAATCCCCATGTCTTATGCGTTATGGCGAGACATGTGGAGGCCGACATCCGAGGTGTCACATGACAGGTCTGCTCACTTCGGCGACAAGTGAGCGGATAACAGTTGGCCAACAGCAACAGTGTTATTACAGTCCACATACAAGATACATGGACGACGGAGCTTATTAGCGGAGACATCGAGAGAGAGGTGGAGACCAGACGAGAGGACAGACATCGACATCCGACAGCGACAATATTCGGAGTTATCGACATCCACAAAATTGTCTTGCAGGGCTCTCTAGGCTCTAGTCCTAGTCCTATCCTAGTCCTCCAGACTACAGCTACAGTCAACAGTGTCACCGCTGCGATACTGTCTCGTGACACAGCACAGCACAGCACAGCACAGAACTGGATCTGATCGAATCATGTCGATCGAGATACACATACAGTTTCGGTCCGGGCTCCTGCATGTGGTATGCCTGATACAAAATATATAATTGCAAATAACAATATATACCAGCCTATTGGTCTGACGTGTGATATAACTAGATCGTTACGCCTTTCGTGCGGGTCGGAACTTACCCGACAAGGAATTTCGCTCAAATATCTAGAAACATTTCGTTGTTGAACTCAACCACAGTTTGTCGAGTTCTGTCAGCCATCGTCAGCCAGATGTAGAATTGAAAAATTAATTTGGGATATCTACAGATCGACTCGAATAACACGCTCGGGTACCCGAAACTCAACCACGAAACGGTCGCCGACGCGACGCGGATATCCCCCCCCCCACGTAGGCAGAATATTCCGGGGATCTATTCCAAGCCGTGGTCGAGTTCGACCATGGTCGAAATTCCGTGGTTTAAACCTTAACTTCTCATAATAGCAGCTTTCCGTTCACGCGTTCAGGAAGCAGAAGTCGAATCAATCTTTTTGACAAGTATCAGATTCTGTGTGAATCGTTGGAGTCCTACTGACCGCAGTTCTGACTTGACCGCAGTGACACTGACCGTGACGACTGCGACTGACCGCATTCCTGCGTACTCGTGAAGGTCTCGGCCAGTTCTCTAAACCGGTTCCTAAATGCCCGTGACATGACCCGGTTGTGATGTGTTGTAATTGGGATCAGGCCGTGACTGGTATTTAGGAACCGGTTTAGAGAACTGGCCGAGACCTTCACCTGACCGCATTCCTGCCCTCACAGACAGAGGGCACGGTTTTCCCGAACTACAAACTCAAAACTGTTGTTAACCCCTGCAGGGCAAGATCTTGAATCGTTGTTTAACCCAACAGCACAGCATCCACTAATTGCAAAAGCGACGAGGCAGTTTCAGAAAAATTCCTGTCACTCAAACCATCAAGCATAAGCTACACCTCTGGGGTCTGTTCACTTTTACTGAGCCAACACCGTGTATCACTGAACGTGTGATGGGGACTTAGGACATCGTCGACACACATTATCTTGCCATATAACTTCACGCCGAACTTGAAACGACGGTATTTCTCCCAGTTGCAACTCCTGTGCTCAGAAGAGATCAATTCTTTCAGGAGGAAAGTCTCGCAGAATGTCTGGTTTTCGCGAGAAAAGTCAGGAGTTTTTTGGCAGCAGCCCCATCTCAATTTTCGATTTAGAAGCATGTTTGCCGCGAAGCAAGAGTCAGGTACAATATAATTACCCCGACTTTACCCACATTTTTAGGTGCATGTCCCTGTGTAACCATCTAAAAAGACGCCAAAAAAACTGCTTGGTAGTTGTCGACATCTAATAATGTGCATTACGATTATTTCTGTGTTTGCTGTTTCTCGACATAAGGTTGTCTCGTGCCAAGATGTTGTCTACATAATGTCGGGTTTTGAACAAATAGTTGCGCTTCCGCGCCGTTTCAGACCTTCCTAACACCAAAATGTTTTGGACTCAGGAATTCAACACTTTTAAACGTTGTGAGGATACCGTGCCATGGCTTGCCTCTTCTTCCAAGAGCGAGGGAGCAGTGCGCCAGGGTGAGCTTGGAGCTGTCGAGCACAGCACTGGCCAAGAAGGCCTAGCGTTTCAAATGGAGTTGGTAGAGTTTGAAAATACAGCCAGACCCATCTTGACCTCTTCGACTTCGAGTTTCGAGGATCCTGCAGCTCCGCGGAGGGACGAGCAAGTGAGCATCCTGGAGGTGCTCGTCAAAACGGTGAAAATAGGGATCCCAGCGAGTGCCGAGTCCCTTCCCGAGGCGGATTCTATGAAGTTTTCGTGTCGAAGGAAACTGGCCCCAAGATTTGAGGAAAGAGAACACGCAGCGTGCGCCTCGGCTAAAGGACTAGAAACCCGCGAGCTCTCGATACGCAAAAGGTGTGTTCCAGCGGACACTCAAGCACCATCTTTCGTTTCTTTGTGAGTGCGTGAGGAAAAGTGCAACGTGCTATCTCGGATCTCCAGGTTTGCTATCCTTGGAAGCAACTCATACAGCACTCCTCCTTGTTATCCCATACAGTACCAACGCGACTTTTCTTTAGAGAGGGAGGCTGACTCTGCCTCCTCTCGTGCAGGCGTTTCCAGCCCTTGAAGCGACTCATTCTCAACCACCGCAGCCTAAATATCGCTCAAACTGGAGTGACTGTTTCCCCACCTCGCACTTTACTTCCACGTGGTCTACCTTCAAGTGCTACGGTACGAGCTCTGCTAATTCGTTACCACGCAGAACTTGTGAAGCTGGCGCGCAGAGGAGAAGTTTTGAGTTAGTGTGCTTATTCCGCAGATGCACGCTTTCTTTGACTCTGAGGAGGAAAAAAGAAGTTCAGCTCGTGCAGAGTTTCAGTCAAGGTATGTTTTTGGCGTCTCGTATTTCTTCGAATTTATCTCTTTGCGGTCTCTGCTGGTTGTGTTGGCCGAGACAGTTGTTGCTATCTTAGCTTCTTGCCATCTCTACGAGCTTGCATACGTGCTACCTTGAACCTCACAACTGTCTACTGTGCTCTTTGCTCACTTGCACAGATGGAACTTTGACTCCAAAATGGGCTTGCCGAAGCTGGGGCCGTGGGAGTGGACACCGGTTTCTGCTGGGTGATGGGGAGCGCTGCCTCTTAGAAAACCATAAGGAAAGAAAAAGAAACTACAAAGCGATTCCCTCATGGGCCGTAGGGTGTTGGGCTGTCTATCCAACGTGCAGTGGGCTGTGCATATAACATTAGTGTACATATCATAACATTAGTGTATATAAAATAAAACTTTAAATAATGTGCAGGGATTTACATTTTAAAATGATATTCAATGCAAGTCAATGTACACTCCTTGAAATGTTAGCGATATTTGCCATGACCCGTACACACATTACACTAAAATTCTTTACTCCGTCCGTGAAGTACTCTTTGATATACCGATTTTCGCATATATTTCGTCGTTTGCAGAGGAGAACTTTAATATTTGAACACTCAACAGATCTGAAATATGCGAGATGTCCGCGTGATACACGTGGACAATAATAATTCCTAATATTATCCTACGACTCCATACCCCACCACCACAGTTTCAACCTCCGACCCCACCACCGTCCCGGCCACGGCCGTTTCTCCGCCAGCACAACTTTTTAGCGCAGTTTTTTTTGCGTATTTTTCTCGGTTCTCTTGTCGTCTTGACAAGATGTGTGCCAGGAGGTCGTGCAATTTCCGGGGCCATGCGCTGGCAAGTGTTGCTCACCTCGGTGGAGTCGCGAACCGCTGCGGGAACCTACGAGCCCTTGTATGACTGCCATGTACGGTGGCCCTGAGGTGGTAGCCCCGGGAGCATGGTAGCATGTCGTGGCTAGGTTGTCTAAAACGGCAGTTTTAAAAAATGACCCGGGGTTATAACCCAAAAACCCCACCGCGCCGTATAACCTGTTATAACCTCCCGGTTATTTTTTTGAATAACCCGGTTATTATAACAAAAATAACCTATCACTGTGAAGAGCTTATTTAGACCAGAAAACTCAACGGCATCGCTAGGACTAAACGCATTAAACCTCAGTACAATAGTTGAGGAGAAGGAATGATACGGCTGCTATCGCGAGCCTTCCGAAATATATGATATAATAGATAGTGCAAGTGTTTATTGAACAGTAAACACACGCACAGCTTATTAGCGGGTGATGAGTGCACACTTCGACAGAAGATACTGCTCTAGCACAACGCTAGCTCATCTATACCGAATGCCTCCCATCTCACAGATGGTACCGCTATTGGGTTGTGAACCCGAGGCATTGGTTGAACGAATGGTATCGGCAGAACGAATGATGCGTTCGCCCTATGATACCCGCATGCTTGTTCCGCACATGCTAGAAGCGAAGATGATTTCTTCTCCGAACCGTTCGGTACTTCAAGAAGGTATCTTGCTTCGCCATCTTCGAGTCCGACTTACGGCCTCTCGATGACAGGTGACATTCAAGTCTTTCCTTGAAAGCTTGAATAGATGACAGATGATGTGACTTATCATCTCGATGACATGTACAGTCATAGTCGACCGTACCGACGACTGTCTGTCATTATAATATATGACATGACTCGACATGACATGATATGGTATGACATGTCTGACAGGTATGACACGTATGACATGTCTGACACATGTATGACACATGTGTCATCGGTCATAACCCTGACAGATCTCCCCTCTTAAAAGAGCTGTGACCTCACAACGGGCATACCTTTGTATATGTCTTTGATGTCTTTGTTGTTGTTGCTTCTGCTGGTACCAGTTTTCTTACACCGATTTGAGGCGTCCCTCATGGTGTTTTTAGGATTTTGTGGGGAACTGAGTCCACTTTAGTCCCTCACCTTAGCAAGCTAATGCCTTACAGTTCTTAGGATGTAGCCCCCTTTGAATTGCGCATCGTATTGCAGAGTGACGATTCAAGGTTCAATGAATTGCGCTTCGTGATACAGATTGACGCTGGATTACTGATTGATCCACACGTATCGTGTTTCAGAGTGACGATTCAAAATATCCGAAGTTTACGTTACGGATTATTTGCGCTAGCCGTCGTCGCCTTTGCGAACGATGATCCCACGAATTAGCAATTTCTCATTAATCGAACGATTCTCGGCCTTGAATATACATAACTGATCGTTTGCTGTTCGTTTCCACAGTTATTATATATTGTGCACCCAACCCTTCCTCCCCTCTTGAAGCAACTTCGGAGGTTCACAGGCGGTCATGGGGAGCCCTTTGGATGTTTCCGGAGTTATTTCACCGGGGGCTTGTTTTAATGCAATCAGAGTGGCCCTGCTTAACGGGATTGGACTTATAATCCTTTACCCGGTCTGCTCAACTCTTGAATTATTGGTCCAGTACGCACGCTTTGACGAACATCTGTCGCGATGAGTGAGAGTGGATTCGCCACGTACTAATGTGAAATTTGTTTTAGTTATGTGTGTCAAGCATAACTTAGGATCACAACTCCGTCTACCTCAGTCGATGTCTCCGGTAGCTTTGGATGACTGGCCACAGAATCCGATGACAAACCACGGTCTTGGCAAAGGTAGCATTAGCAGTTTTTCACAGATATTGTTACCCGCATATGCGTATCTGTGTAAGGGTATGATTTATACAAGGCTCACTACACCTTAGCAAGGAAGGATCAATTCCTGCTCCTGTCATATCAATTTGATGCAGGGTAAAAATGTTAGGGATGTAACCCTGCAGTTTTTTTGGATGCAGCCCTGCAGTTTTTGGGATGCAGCCCTGCAGTTTTTTTGGATGCAGCCCTGCAGTTTTTTGGATGCAGCCCTGCAGATCTTGGGATGCAGCCCTGATATATATATACGACCGATCGACGAAAACCCTTGGGTACATGTTTCCACGGCCTGATTATTATTTGGTCGGCAATTATTGGCAAAAGTCATCGGCTATCGGCTTTTGACTCAGAAGCCACAATGTTATAGAAGCTGCGACCTATTGTAACCATATGCGGCAATTATACCTTCAGCATACGTAGATAATATGATTATGTGGAACTTATAATCCCACTTAAGTTGCATCATGATAAATTTATCCAGGTGTTAACAAGTGTTCAGGATTTGATAAGGGGTTGACGCCCCACAAGCCAAAGGTCACTATCTCGTAAGGCTCGCCTCAAGTGTGCGGCTTTGAGGATCAGCGTCCTGGCGAGGCACAGTCATGATGCTTCCTAGTCCATAATGGAGCTGGAAATGAGAATGCTCAAGATATCCGAAGACAGGAAGGCTTTTGGGCTGGCCAGAGTTGCTGTCTAGATGCTTAACCTCGATGGGATGGCATTCGGATACAAACGGTGCAACCATGCATGTGACTTATGCATTGGTGTATGACTTTGATGAATTGTCTCTTGTCATGAACCTGGAAGGAATGACGGGCAAATAGCTAGAGTGGCGGATCTCACTCACTCGGCTTTGCTGTTATGGAATTCGATGCCTGTTGGCACTACTGGCAATCCTTTGCTCAGATGCTTTCCTTAAGACATTGGCAACAACTTGTGTGCCAGCCTCTCTAGATTTGGGGAGAAACCATGGATCAACAATTCATCAATCAAAACACATGTTACCAAGGTTGATTCAACGAATCTTTCAACTCTTGAATTTCGACAATCGGCATCTTAGGCTGTTGACGTCAAAGTGATGGTCGTAAGCTTACAATATAGCTTATTCACATTTGAAAAACCATCATTCTCCTATGTCAGTGCCCTTCATATAATATGATAGAGCCGGAGAAATATGCATCTACGATTTCTTCATAATGAACTTCATGTGTCAGTAAGTCAAATAAGACTTCATTTGATGCTTCGCAATCGGCATGATGTACCGTGTCATCAACTTTATGGCTGCTATATACAGATGCTGGAACTTTTGATAAGATTTTTAATCTTCCAAGCAAAATTGCAATGATGTAAAATCAATTTGAGGCAAGCAGCTGTATGAAGAATGAATGAATCTATACTCCTTCCTCCCCCTTTTAAAAAGAGGTGTATCAAACCAATCAGATGGTGATGGAGAATGCTATTCAATCATTATGTTATGTGAAAATGGTCTCAGTAATCAGACTGAGATTACTTATCGAATGCTTTCGAGGTAAAAATGTCAATATGAACATCGATTCTCTCTACGTCATACTGGCAATATGCCTGACGCTTTTGTGGCGAATGCCAAATGATGTCAATTCACTATGATTCAATATGCAGTTTTTGGGTTGCAGCCCACATACATTGTCAGTTCAGGGTCACTATAGTGTGCCCAACTTAGACAATGGTGTGTCTAACTTAGACAATGTTGGTCTAACTTAGACAATGTTTCTAGATAATGATTGTCATAATGAACAACGGAATCAGTGATGGTACCGAAGTTAATTTTGGTATCGAAGCTAATGGAGAGTTAATGAAGAAGTGTATGTAATGACAACAACTTACTACGAGTTGTATTTCCGTAGTTGATGGATGGCTGGCATGTCATTTCATTATGATAAGAACATGGCATTGCCTAGTGATATGTGTATATTCTTCAGTACATGATCACTTATCTCAATGGTGCCCATTTTATTTTTTGGGCAAACACTATTCAGAGACTTGTTATGGTAAAGAAGTATGAATGATGAATGTGTCATTTCAATCCGATAGAATTGTGACTTGTTGATGACTATAAAATTTCTGTCACTTTCCAGAATGAAGATGAACTGCGCTTGGAAACCGTATGCAGATTGCGGGTTCGAGTCCCGACATGGCTTTTCCAAGACCTCGTGGCCTAATGGACGAGGCAACAAATTTCTAAACATTCCAGAATGAGCTTTCAAAGAGTCTTTATTCCTCAATGAAGCATGCTTGTCTTATGTGCCAAAATGATATGAAACCAGAAGTATGGTGTCAATCTATATGTGGATGGTCTATACCATTGTATGCTATTCCACAAATAAGTAATGATGTCAGAATAAAAACTTTGGACAATTGCAACTCAGTACAAACCCGAGTGCATTCAAGTCCATTTGTATGCTCAGAATCTGAATCTAATGTACTTTTTATATGCACAGGATAGAACATATTTTCTATGTGATTCTGGATTCAGGAACTAGAGTCAATGTAAAACTCTTTTCCTATTTCAGACGATGAAACCTTTATTCCCTCGAGGTGCAATACCTTGTCTCAAGGAATAGTCATTTTCAATACAAGTTTCAATCGATTTTCTCAAATCTGTCACTTTTATGATGATCAGATTGGTCAACTTTACAGCATAACCACTTCCCCTCGCCGAAGGAGATGACTCCCATCATAGGGCGGTATATTGGCTGTTTTCATATGACACGTGGAAAACATGAATAACTCTTGGAGAATTTCGGGATAAACATCCTGAATTGGCTGTGCTTGATTGCTCTATGCCCAAGAATGACCGAAGAGATTACTTGCCATCTTTTAGCCATATGGCGTAGAGGCTGCTTAACAACGGTTGGGTCATAAGCTGGATAGCTATGTTAGCTATGTTGGAGGCTGAATAGCCATGATTGCACATTCTGTCCTCCATGATGAATAGACCTTTGAGAAATGGTGTCTGATGAATCAATACTTTTGACAACAACTCAACCTTTAGGTATGATGAAGAGCTGATGATCTTTGCTGCAATGCAATTGTTTGATGCGTACCACTGAAATGCCTTGTGATATAATAATCTCACTGTATAGGCTTTGTTCAATGGCGGTATGATCAGATATGTAATGATCCATGAAGACAAGATGGTTGGTATGGCTCATTCAGCAGGCATGATTACCTCAAAGAGATGCCAATACACGGATACATTTCAAGACATAAGGGCAATAGACTTATTATGTAGTCTTCAAAGGCAGCTAGCATTTATGCTGCATTGGTCAGCTTAGTGGCTTTGACCTATCTAGGTGCTGTACTCAGGCCGTAGCCTGCATATTGCATTGAGTAATCTTGACACCTTTAATGATCCAATAAGATGATATGTATGAAATATCAAGAATGGTTGCCCTTTTTCAATGATCATCGGTGGCAGAGGCTATAGTGCTTGCACCGTGTCAATATACAATACTAGTCTGGATACATGCTAGACCAGAGGTATACAATGTCTAGGTCTTCAAAATCAAGCTCATATGTATGTCATGGCTGATGACCTTAGAAATGTTTGATACATATATGTGTCAACTTCATGGAGTTCTGCATGGTTTGACTGTATATAGTCAGGCTTACCAAAACAAAAACAATGATGCAACTTACTTTGTTTTATTATTTGTCTTTATTATTTATTTGGTTTTTAGTTGTATTTTTAGCTTATCATCTTCCCCCCTCAAGGAAGTGTATTGCTAGGCGGTTGTCAAGCACCGTTTAAATACAACAGAGGTCCGACCTCTATGTGATGACGTGATAGCTTACTATGAAGCTGGATAGCAGTTCTCGGGATGCAGCCCATTGCACCGAAGGTGCATTGCAGTCGTTGGGATGCAGCCCGAATTCACGTCATCAGCGTGGGTCATATAGTGCCCAAGCATGTGCTGTATATACAACACTACCCTCCAGCGGCGAAGTGGTTTGCTATTACCAACATCGTATGCTGTGGGATATCAGATATGTGATTAGAGAGCATGGTAATATAATATGTACCATGTTTGTCAATATCGGAGAGACTGTGTCTTCTTTAAAATCCTCATGACTATATGTATAATGGTGTTGTACTGATGTCACACCTTCTCTCTGAGTGATTTATTGATTTCAGATGTGATGTCGTGGCAGTCAACCTTGTCCGCTTGTACCGGAGGTTGTATGAATTGTGTCCACGTCATTGGCACGAGTCATATCGTGTCCATGCATACGCGATCTCAGCGCAGGTCACAATACAGTGCCCGAGCATACGCGATTTTAGCGTAGGTCACATTGTGCCTCTATTTATTACATCTGAGAATATCTGTTACTCATCTTTGTGAGTCTAGACAGCATTGTGCTGAAGATTGCAATGCTTTCTTTGGTGACTTA
>LGRX02017563.1:0-22779 GCA_001247695.2 Cymbomonas tetramitiformis
GGTCACCAGTGGACGCTCGTCGATGACCCCGGTCACGGGTGGACGCTCGTCGATGACCCCGGTCACCAGTGGACGCTCGTCGATGACCTCGGGCCAGTCTCCGGAGCGACGCTGGATGCCCCAGCTGTGCTGTAGCTTTTGGCCAATGACGCGCCTGAGGGGTTGCCTGCTCTAGCCAGCACTGCTGCATGGCGCTCAGTGTGGCGCACTGACTAGGGCGCTGCTAGGGCACGCTCAGGCATGGGCACGTGCAGCGTGGCTCGCATTGAGCGGCTCGGAGCGAGGCTTTGGGGGAATGTGCAGTTCCACTTGCTGCTGCACTTCCAGCGCGAGATGCCGCACCATTGGACAGTTTTCCCGGAGAGCATGATGGACGCCATATTCTCCGCCACCATCGATTTTCTCTCACCTCTGGTGCGATCTGCTTGGATGCTGTATCCAGCAACGCCAGGGGGTGCCGCATAAGTTCCCCTTTAGCATCACCGCTGAATACAACTCACGGTTCTATCATAGTGGACCCGATGGGCCGCGCGATGCTCTGCGGTACTGTGCATGCCACGTGGCCTCCCTTGGCCAGCTCTGCCTGCGCCGCATGATCACGTGGGGGCTCCTCGAGGTGTCCTGCGCCGGGCACATGCTGCATCGTAAGCTCCGCTCTGCCGGGGGAAGATGAAGAAGGGGCAAGGGAGGGGATTGGCTGACTGCTCCACAGGGAGAGCCGGGCGACCGCAGCTTGTTGCAGCCGGCAGGGGGTCAGGGCGCCTCCCCAAGGCTGCCCAAGGAAGGCGCAAAGAAGCTGCCTGAGCACTCACAAGGTGCGCTTGAATGGGCGGATCTTCCCACCAGGGTGGCCATGAATTGGTGAGGATGCGGCGAGCAAATGGCAGAGCGCAGTTGGAGGGTCGCGCGGGGGCTGCGCTTCGCTTGCCACACGCGGCCGTGGGCGTAACCGCGGCGATGGGAAGGGGTGAAACGGGCTAAATGCAAGCACAGGACGCAGGGGCTGCCTCGGGAGGGCGGATATTGGAGTCAACAGGGGCAGCAAGGTGCATGGGGGGTGGTGTCGGGGGTTGGCAGCGCGAGCGCTGGATGCGCTGGACTACGTGGCGGCGTTAGACCCCAAGGGCACATGGCTGCAGCAGGCACTTCCATCGCCCCTCCCGCGGCTTTGCTGTAGTCCCCCGCACGCCCGTCTGCGCATCGGCCACTGCGTCACACGCGTTTAGGCACTGGAAACATGACGGCCCCAAGTGTGGCTTGAGGCGAATAGCTCAGCTCCTGCCCTGCACGGTCCTCAGGAGTATTCCAAGCCAGGTGGGGAAGCAGTCAGAGAGTCACTGGATCGAGCGACTCATGCCTGGACCCCTTGAACCTGATCTGGGCATGTCCGGTCACGAGCTCCGCCCAAGTCGTGTGGGGCCGGGGCTCGGGGAGGCATATTCAGTGGGCAGCGAGCACCTCCGGGGCGAGGCTGCTGGTAGCAGCGCTCAAGAAGACGCCTCTGCTGCCGCACCTCTTGGCCGTGTGCATCGAAGCACAGCCGCCCACTCCTTACGCTCCCGCTGGTGCGCCCGCTTCTGGTGGCGCCCCGAGTGCATGGCGCCGTGCTACCTGCTCTCGTATCTTTTCCGGTCGCCTCGGCTGGGCCTCGCCCCCGCCTGCTCGAGGGGGGCAGGCCTGGGCCTCGCCCCCGCCTGTTCGAGGGTGGTGGGGCTGGGCCCCGCCCCCGCCTGCTCAAGGGTGGCAGGGCTGGGCCTTGCCCCCGCCTGCTCGAGGGTGGCAGGGCTTGGCCTCGCCCCCGCCTGCTCGAGGGTGGCGGGGCTGGGCCCCGCCCCCGCCTGCTCGAGGGTGGCAGGGCTGGGCCCTGCCCCCGCCTGCTCGAGGGTGGCAGGGCTGGGCCCTGCCCCCGCCTGTTCGAGGGTGGCAGGTCTGGGCCTCGCCCCCGCCTGCTCGAGGGTGGCAGGGCTGGGCCTCGCCCCCGCCTGCTCGAGGGTGGCAGGGCTGGGCCTCGCCCCCGCCTGTTCGAGGGTGGCAGGGCTGGGCCCCGCCCCCGCCTGCTCGAGGGTGGCAGGGCTGGGCCCTGCCCCCGCCTGTTCGAGGGTGGCAGGTCTGGGCCTCGCCCCCGCCTGTTCGAGGGTGGCAGGTCTGGGCCTCGCCCCCGCCTGCTCGAGGGTGGCAGGGCTGGGCCTCGCCCCCGCCTGCTCGAGGGTGGCAGGGCTGGGCCTCGCCCCCGCCTGTTCGAGGGTGGCAGGGCTGGGCCCCGCCCCCGCCTGCTCGAGGGTGGCGGGGCTGGGCCTCGCCCCCCCCTGCTCGAGGGTGGCAGGGCTGGGCCTCGCCCCCGCCTGCTCGAGGCCCTCCAGCGCTGCGCAGCGGTTTGCTGAAGGGACTCTCTACTGCGGGTGCCTCGCGCTGCAGAGGGAGCGGCAGTGCCACCACCGCCGGCTCCGCCCCCGCAGCATCGAGGGAGGAGGATGTCGCTTTCGAAGCTCGCGGAGCTCCGCGCCTTGCACTCCCTGGGACTGGTAAAGCGCCCTCCTATCAACTCCCCCTTCTGTCGGGAGCTAGCCAGCTTCCTGAGCACCCGGAAGCTAGTCAGGTGACATGTCCATCCAGGCTCTCGCACTTGCCCGGCTACGGAGGTCCCCCGACGCAGCGCCCATCTCAACATTCGTGCTATTGAGGGTCTCATCCGGCAATCTTCTGGAACACACGGCATATTCTAGTGCCTTTTCAATAGTGAAGCCTCTGAGCTCACACTCAGGAGTGCTCCGGGCTGCCGGGCTGAGGCCTGGCTGACTGATTGAAAGTCATATCCTCTGCAGCGGAGTTGCCATCGCGATGTCGTCCTTACTTAGATTCGTAGCAGCGGTTTGAAACCGGCGGTTGCTTTCTGTGTTGGGGAAGTGGTGGAGCATCACATGCGCGGTGACTCGGCTGCTTGGCTGCCGCAAGTGGGGGTCGCGGCGCCTCCTCGACTGCCAGAAAGTGGGCTCGAGTGCAGCAGAGAGCTTCACCACGCAGTGCGCGCGTTCCAACAGCCAGCTCCTCGTAGCAATTTGTCGGCGCATCTTTTAGCAGTCCGACGTCAGGATATACCCCAATTGTGGCGATACCTTAGCTCTAGGATGATGGTGGCTTGGCCGCCGATTTCCAGTTCCGAGCTGACGAGTTGCATTCTATTCAACACTCTCCAATGTGGACCTCCCCTTTTCAGCCACTTTCACCGTTTGAGACGTGGAGGGACCCCGGCTGTAGAAACCTCCACCAGTCGGCTATGCAACACAAGCATCCAGCTACACAACGCAACGCGAGGTTTGGCAGCAGAACAGCGGGCTGAGCTCCGGCAGGGCGGCGGCCCGCAGGGCTCGGAAGCACAGTAGCAGCGTTGTAGCGGCGGATTTTCGAGCGCTGGCCCACTGGTGGCTCAGATCCCACATCGAGAGGATGATGAGGATTTTCCAGAATGAATCGTGGAGGCCTCGAGCAAGCCATCAATTGATCTCGGGGCACGACGATGGCTGCCACCTTGGGCCATATGCGAAGAACCCCGAGCGATCGCGGCATGCTCCACCCGAGTGTACGGTATTTGCTCAAGAAGTACAATTTATCAGTAAGTGGCAATCTAATACATCGATGTCGATTTGTGCAACCATTATCACAAGCCTCGTTGCCGATCGTGCTGCTAGCACAACCAACTTCCTGCTCTCATCTACTTGCATATTTAGTAGTGACATTGATCAATCAATGGTGTATATTGATATTTTTGGTAACATGCAGCAAGGGTTGATTGTATTGCTACAGTTGATTTTTTTTCATTTTGACAAGAACCATGTGGGGAAGTACTGCAAAAAGTTTTGCAACCCCCACAACGTTCCGATCTTGGAAGAGTCCCGAAAAGCCGGAATCTCCAGCATGTCCGTTGCAGAGCAACAATTCAAGTGCATCGCACAGTTCAAGAATTCCACACGCTGCGTGCCATGCAGTATCACGTTGCGTGAGTGTACGTGTGGATCCGCACGATCGTGCCGAACTGTGCGATGCACTTGAATTGTTGCTCTGCAACAGACATGCTGGAGATTCCGGCTTTTCGGGACTCTTCCAAGATCGGAACGTTGTGGGGGTTGCAAAACTTTTTGGAGTACTTCCCCACATGGTTCTTGTCAAAATGAAAAAAAATCAACTGTAGCAATACAATCAACCCTCGTTGCATGTTACCAAAAATATCAATATACACCATTGACTGATCAATGTCACTACTAAATATGCAAGTAGATGAGAGCAGGAAGTTGGCTGTGCCAGGAGCACGATTGGCAACGAGGCTTGTGATAATGGTTGCACAAATCGACATCGATGTATCAGATTGCCACTTACTGATCAATTGTACTTTTTGAGCAAATACCGTACACTCGGGTGGAGCATGCCGCAATCGCTCGGGGTTCTTCGCATATGGCCCAAGGTGGCAGCCATCGTCGTGCCCCAAGATCAATTGATGGCTTGCTCGAGGCCTCCACGATTCATTCTGGAAAATCCTCCTCATCCTCTCGATGATCCACACATCCCCCAACCACGTGGAGCTTTTCACCGCGGTGTGGCGGTGTGGGGTCGTGTTTCATGGATCGCGGGCGGCCGCGGCATCATCCGACTTTGCCGCATTTGCTTGTGGCAAACCACCCTTTATTACGGGACGCTGCGATTTCCCAAATGTGGCTGCCGGGATGTTTTCCCGCATTGTGTGTTATGTGCGATCATCTCGCGGCTGCTTCACGCCCCCTCGAAGCCTGCCCTGGCCTTTGCCGATGCTCAGGGTCACTGGCGAGGGGGCGTGGCGCAGGTGGGCGCTGTGCTGTCTCATGCCCCTGGGCGAGCTCTCCTGCCGGTGGCAGTGGAAAAGGCGTTCCCGGAGGCTGCCCCAGCCGCCACTGTCGACATGCCACGCATGCTCTCCTGCCTTGTGCGCCACGTGGCGTGGCCCTCTATCCTGTTGAACGCCCGCCACGCCCATGACGCAAGGCTGGCCGCACTCTCCGTGCTCCTTGCTGCCACGGTGCGACCCTCTTCCTCCCTTTCCCGTCCCCTCACCACCCCCACCGAGCGGAGAGGCCTTGCGCCATGAGGCCGTCGAAGCTTTCGAAGGCATCCTCTGGCGCACGCCTCTACGTCTCAGGTTTGATGCGCCTCTACGTCTCAGGTTTGACGCGCCTCTACGTCTCAGGTCTGATGCGCCTCTACGTCTCAGGTTTGATGCGCCTTTACGTCTCAGGTTTGCTGCGCGTTGGACCACCTTCAGAACTGCGCTGCAGTCTCAGACTCTTCTCGGCGAGCTTGCATTTTCAGCTCCCGATCGGGACTTGCTGTTCAACGCGGCGTCCGCAAAGCTCGCGGCTCTGATTGGGCCACACCGCGGCGGCGTGTGGCGGGTCTGAGGCGGCGCGGCGGCGTGTGACCGGTCTGAGGCGCGGCGCTGCAGCTCTGGGCAGTGCTGGAGAAGTGCCTCCTTCCCCTAGTGCGGCCTGCAGCCCGCCGCGAGCCCTTGCCTCCTGTCCCGCTCGAGAGTTGCCTGGCGAAGCCTCGAGTGCCGCCCACTTCTCAGGTGTTGGTGCTGCTGGACTTGCTTGGGGCAGTGGTGTCCGGAAGAATCTGCCCCAGGCTCCCGGGGCAACCCTTCTCCTGGGAAGAGGTGCACACCCTGCCCCCCTTGAGAGACCCCCACTCGTGCCCCTTGCAAGACCCCGGTCATCTCCAAGAGCTCGAAACCTCATTTCTTTCTGCTCCTAGTGCCATAGCACGTGACATCCGGATCAGGGGTGCACGCGGCTGTAAGTCACATCGCAAGGGGAGTTGCGAGAACGGGCTGCGCGCGGGGCGCTGGGAGAGAGGGGTCTGCGCGACAGGGGGCTGGGGGTACGTGGGCGGCGTTGAGTTCCTGGGCCGCTGTAGGTGACACCGAGGAGGGAGTGCATGGGCATGAAGGGGGAATGAAGAGGGGGCTACGCCTGGGATTTCAGGGGGGGAGATGAAGACCGCGGAGAAGAAGGGTGTCTGTTCTCGGCGTCCCATGTGGCGGACCTGGTGGCCCCCCTCGTGATCGAGCATCAGCGACAGCTCGGGCGCCTGGGAACCGCTTCCGCCGCCGTGCAGGCGCATGAGGTGGCCATGCAAGTACACCAGTGTGTCGGAGCCGTGCTCGTGGAGCTCGCGTCACGCCCCCCGGGTCTGCGGCTGCTTCTGCGCCCGCCCCCGGCCCTGTCCCCCGCGCTTGCGCTGTGGGACGGGGCTGCGGCCGGGCCTGCCTTGCCAGCGCTGCACCTGATAGCCTCCCTGGTGGCGGCAGGCATGGACGCAGCGCCGGGCAGCTCTGGAGAGGTGCGCTGCATCGACCAAAAGGGAAAGCTCGCACAGCTTCCACGGAGGGAGCGGGTGCTTAGGGTGTTACCACATTCCCTCGGCGAGAGCGGAGGATCGCATCGGAGGATGCGCCTACAAGGGGTGGAGGAAGGAGGTGCACGCTGACTTGGGGTGGAGGAAGGAGGTGCATGCTGACGTGGGGTGGAGGAAGGGGTTGGCGAGACCTTTCCTCTAGGTGGAGGTGAGAAGGGACACACTTTCTTTGATCATGGGAACTTGGCCTGCTGCGGGATGCAGGTTGTGGTGTGAGTGAGTGATGGCGTGGGGATTTTGGCCTGCTGCGGGATGCAGGTTGCAGGGCTGTACGCGCACGTGCTCGGTGCCGCGCTTTTGCATCCGGCGGCCTTCGACGCACTCGACGAGCACGGCCTCCTCACGAGCCTGAGCGCTTCGTGCGCTCGCCTCGCTAGACGCCGCGGCAGTGCTGTGCTTCACGCTGCTGGTGCGTCCCCTGCCGTGCTGCTCGCCATCCCTCGGCCCTCACTTTCTGAGGCCGCCCAGTGCATGGTGAAATGGGGCGTGCAGGGCTGATGTGTCCCATGAGCGGCGTGGCTCATGCGGCATGACGGGGGTGGCGTGATGTGGACGGACGATGCTGGTGTGACCCATGCAGCATGGAACCTGCAGCATGTGACATGGCTGGCGGCATGTGACATGGCTGGCCGCGTGCCCACGTGTTCAATTTTAAGTTGAAGAGAGGAGATGGAGCGGTGGGATGGGGCGTGTGACAGGCTGGGTAGGGTGCAGGTTCCCGCACTGGCTCGGGGGAGTGACCGGCGCCTCCCTCGGGCTCCTCGCTCTCGCCTGGACGCCTCTCGGGATGCTCCGGGCGCACACTGCCGGCGCCCTCCCCGCTCTCGCCGATGCCCTCACCAAGGCCATGTGCCAGCTCAGCGAGAGCCAGGGAACGCGCCTGCACTTGGAGCTGCAGTACGTGGCGTCGATGCTCAGCACGTGCGAGGACGGGGTCGCTGCGCTGCACGCCGCCGGCCTCTACAGGCGCCTTCCCGCGCCCCCTCGTGCACCGCAGCCGCAGCGGCGCACCGCAGCCCGGAGAGTGTCTCCGCCTTTTTGCGCTTGCTCTCTCTCTCTCTCTCTTCCTGGGAGGCCCCTCACGGCTTGCTCTCTTGCGGCGCAGGGTGAAACCTACGAGCCAGGTCGGAGCTGCGTGCACTATGCATGGTCCCTATCCCTGGGCTCAGCCCGCCATGGTGTGGTAGCTTCGTGGGCGCCGCCTGTAAGCCAAAGTTTCCCCCTGTGTCTACGTT
The DNA here is from genome assembly GCA_001247695.2 of Cymbomonas tetramitiformis. Taxonomy (NCBI): domain Eukaryota; kingdom Viridiplantae; phylum Chlorophyta; class Pyramimonadophyceae; order Pyramimonadales; family Pyramimonadaceae; genus Cymbomonas; species Cymbomonas tetramitiformis. The sequence goes on from LGRX02017563.1 coordinate 7,674, forward strand.
AGGGGGTAGTGAGTAGCAGACCCTGGTGGGTATTGGGAGATCTGAGCGAGGCAATCTGGCGAGGGTCCACGTGTTGTGACTGGACAGGGCACTCTGGCGAGGGTCCACGTGTTGTGATTGGACGGACCATGGTGAGGAAGGATGGTTTGAGGGGAGCACCCTGAGGAGGGCCCGGGGCTTTTAGCACGGGACTATGGTGAGCATGGGGGGGTCTGAGCCACGGATGTGGATGGGGAGCAGGTGGGCCTACACGGAGCTGGAGGAGCTCCTGGAGGATGAAACACTTCTACAGACACTGCACGACGAGCCGCCGTGCGGGGGGGGTGCGCGCAGTGCACACTTCCGGGCAGAGACGGTGCAGGCGGTGCTGGGCGCTCCTGGCGTGTATGGTCACCTGCGGCGGCTGGAGGCTGCGGACGCTTGCAGCAGTGGTGGGCTCGGAGGCCTCGACGCAGTGTTGGAGCGGTTGGTGGTGCGCCAGGGAGGGGGCTGCGGGCTCGTGCAGGAGGCTCACCAGGTACGCCACACGCAGCGACGGAGCTTGTACAGCGCTGCACCTATAGCACCTTGAAGGCCCTCTTTTCGAGCCCGCCACCTCTTCCATTGTCTCATGCCTCATGCTGCTCCTGGATATTCGCCATGCTGCTTTGCCATTCTACGAATTCAGTTGGTCTGAAAGCCCTACCAGTTGCTGTGTGTGGCGTGTGACACCATCCTCTGTGTGTGGCATGTGACACCATTCTCTGTGTGTGGCATGTGATACCATCCTCTGTGCGCGGCGTGTGACGCCAACCTCTGTTTGTGTGATTGAATATTTTTCATCTCAGCGCTCCCCACATTTGAACTTATCTCCCTTCGGGCGCATGCGGCACGTGGGATGCAGATGGGGCTGAGGATCCTACGTCAGCTGGTGGGGCATTTGGACACCGCTCTGCTGCTACAGAGCGATGTGGCGATCGCCGGCGCGCTCGGCATCGCGGGGAGCGCCACCGACTCGCAGGACTCCCACGCGCCCGCAGCCGCCCTTGTGCGGCGCGTCTCTACATCCAGGCACGCCATCTGCTGCCCCGTGCGGCCCCGCCTAGTCCAAAACAGTTCAGGCACAGGGCGCGGCCCTCCCCCAGGCGGGCGGGGGTGGCAATGGCTGCGAGGGTGTCACGTTGCTGCACGCTCGGGCCGCTTTCTGCAGGGGGGGTGTGCATGTGTCGGAGCTGGCGCGCGTTTTCCACAGAGAGGGACTGTGTGCATGTCCAGGGAGTGAGGGGAATTTGCCTTCCGTTTAGCGCTCACGCGGAAGTGAGCTGCTGATGTGGGGGCGGTTCTGGTGGGAGTTGAGTGGCAGCGGTGGGTGTGGACGCACAGGGCGGGCGTGCAGGACATGAACGGCATCATGCGAGATCAGGTGGCCATGCTGATGACGCGCCTGGGGGGACCGACGGTGAGACGATGGCCTCGATTTTCTTTCTTTCTCCCTCTCCCTCATTCCGCCAGGTGGCACTCTGCGGCACGCACGCCCCGCCGCTCATTGCTCGTGCTTCTGCGCCGACACCCACGCGCGCTGCCTGCGCAAGCCATGCGGGGGCTGGTGCTACCCCCCACACGGTTTGAGGTGGAGCGCTCAGGTGCTCGTGGAGCGCTGAGGGCGGGCATAGGTGTGGTGCTGCCTTGGCGGTGGCGCGCTCATGAGCGCTGAGCTGGGAGTGGAAGTGGAGCGCTCAGGTGGAGGTGGAGGGGGGTTGCTGACTTGGTGGTGGAGTTGGAGCGATGACGTGGAGTGTATGCGGCGCCCACAGGAGCGTCAGGAGTTCCCTGGCGCCTGGATGCTGCATCCTGCCGAGGCCCTCCGAGCCACCCGGGTGGGCGCCCTCGGCCCGGCTGCCTGATGATGATTGCCCTGCTCAGTCAATGTGCAGGTGGGGCGGCCATGGGTGTGGCTTGGATGATGGACCAGGTGGCTCTGATTTGGTGTCTCAGCTACTGACTCTCGCATGCGGAGTCTCGCGCGATCCGCTGATTTAAGCCGTGGCTTGCGCGACGTGTCTCCGAGACGATGCGGGAGCCTGTGACGGGGCGCCCAGGTAGACTACCACAGCCCGGAAGTGTCCCCGAGCGCGTCTGGAAAGGCGCTGCTGGATGCGCTGGTCAGGCAGCTCGACGCAGCAGTCACTATCACCGCTGAAGGTCAGGCTTCAATGAGTGCTGCTGCGCCCCCCTTGTGCCCACCCCCATACTGCACCATCATCTGCCACGCCCTCCTCCTCGTGTCCGCCAACATGCTGCACCATCAGTTGCTGCATCCTTGTCGTGCCCGCACTCGTTCTGCGGCATCAACTCCCACGTGCCCCCCTCGCCCTCGCACTGCACCATGAGCTGGTACACCCCTTGTGCCCGCCAGCACGCTGCACCACTTGCTGCCACGCCTTCCTTGTGCCCGCCATCATCATCTGTTACGTGCCCTCCGTGCCCGCCCTCGTCATCTGTTACGTGCCCTCCGTGTCTGCCCTCACCCTGCTTCCTGCCGTGCACCTGCAAAGCCACTTCTGCGGCGCCGCCTGTGAGATGCCGCTGGACTTCGGGTCCTCGACCCTCAAAGATCTTTGACCTCACGATCGAAGATGCAGGCATGAGCTTCTCCAGAGTCCACATCGTTGCCTCAATGGTTTGGTTGTCCAGCCCAGGCAACAGCCCCTGTGCCTCAATGCACCCCCTGGTACCCGCAGCTGCTCGCATCCACCGGGAGAGCCATTGGCGACTTCTTGGTTGCCCAGCTGGGCTCCTGGCTGGTCTCCCGGCTGGTCTCCCGGCTGGGCTCGCTCCCGGCTGGGGAGTCCCGGCTGGGGAGTCCCGGCTGGGGAGTCCCGGCTGGGGAGTCCCGGCTGGGGAGTCCCGGCTGGGGAGCCCAGCCGGGAGCCCAGCCTGGACAACCAAGAAGTCGCCAATGGCTCTCCCGGTGGATGCGAGCAGCTGCGGGTACCAGGGGGTGCATTGAGGCACAGGGGCTGTTGCCTGGGCTGGACAACCAAACCATTGAGGCAACGATACGGACTCTGGAGAAGCTCACGCCTGCTTCTTCGATCGTGAGGTCCCCGCAGGGTCCTACGCGCGCTTCCCTCCGAAGGCCCCCTCACCAGCGTGGCCTCTCCGGGCTGCGCAGGGTGCCATGCGAGGGGGCTGGACTGGTGGCGTGCGGTGCGGAGCGCGCTCCTGGCCGCCCTCGGGAAGACCACCATCCCGCAGCCGGTCTGTGCGCGACTTCTCAAAGAGGTCCGCGCCCGACGTGTCTCCCCTCCACCGCAGCCGCCTCCCACCGCCCTTCGTGAAGCCGGACTGGAGCGCCCAGGATGGGAGCCGGCCTGCCCAGCCTCCCATGCCCCCCCCCCTATATTTAGGCCTACCTTAGACTTAGGGTTCAGCTACTTGTGTAGTTAACCCTTTCTATCTGCTGGAGCGATCTCCAAGACCGCCAGCAGCCTGAGATCCATGCAGCTGTGCCGGGGAGCGGGCGGCTTCGAGGCCAGGCAGGCGAGCTTCCTCCAATCTGCGGGGAGGGGAGCGGGCGGCTTTGCGGGTGGGGGGCTGGGGGAGGGGGTGCAGGTCTCTAAGCTTATGCAGCTCCAGCTCCCGAACGAGGCTGGGAGGGGCCCCAGTACCCCTTCGCAGGCGTACTGGCAGGCACGGCAGCCTGGTTCCCCGCACCTCTCTTCCCAGGTGAGCCCCTCGCCTCGCAAATTTGCCATGCCACCACCCGCTCCTCCTTCCCCACCGTACCCTGCACTGCGTCTCCTGCCTACCCCCCCGGGGCCTCCCCCATGGCCCTCATGCAGACCTCCCGCAGGATCTCCTCAGGGCCTCCCTACAGGGCTTGCCACAGTGCGGCTGGACTGCGCCCTCAGGGCCTCCCCCAGCCCGCCCCCCCACAAAGCTTTCGCGCCCATTGATTTAGAGCTTGGTTGCCTCATTTTGGCCTCCCGGGCTGACGGGGATCCCTGCTCCGCGGCCGCCCCTCATGTGATCAGGCCCGGCTTCTGGGGCCGAGCAGTGCCTCACAGCAGGGAGCCGCGCATCCCGTGCCCGCCACTTTAGTCAATGCGTGAATGGAGGCTGCTGCCACGTGTGACGCGCCCGCCGGGGTCGCTGTGGGGCGAGACGCAGGAGGCCATCGACCCTTGCAAACGGAGCGCTGCTCAAAGTGCGGGAGCTGGGTCTACAGATGACGCACCTGGGCCCTCCGGCCGCGCACATCAGGTGACGCACCTGGGCCCTCCGGCCGCGCACATCAGGTGACGAACCTGGGCCCTCCGGTTGTCGCGCACACTGTGGTGACGCACCTGGGCCCTCCGGGCCGCGTTGACACATCAGGTGACGCACCTGGGCCCTCCGGGCCGCGCATGATCAGATGACGACGGCCTCTCCGGCCGCAAGACATCAGGTGACGCACCCACCTCCGGCCGCACATCAGGTGACGAACCTGGCCCTCCGGCCGCGCACATCAGGTGACGCACCTGGGCTCCTCCTCGGCCGCAAGACATCAGATGATCTAGTCTCTCCTGGCCGCGCACATCAGATGACGAACCTGGGCCCCTCCGGCCGCGCACATCAGATGACGCACTCTGGCCCGGCCGCGCACATCAGGTGACGACCTGGGCCCTCCGGCCGCACATCAGGTGACGCACCTGGGCCCTCCGGCCGCGCACATCAGGTGACGCACCTGGGCCCTCCGGCCGCGCATCAGGTGACGAACCTGGGGCCCTCCGGCCGCGCACATCAGATGACGAACCTGGGCCCTCCGGCCGCGCACATCAGGTGACGAACCTGGGCCCTCCGGCCGCGCACATCAGATGACGAACCTGCGCCCTCCGGCCGCGCACATCAGGTGACGAACCAGGGCCCTCCGGCCGCGCACATCAGGTGACGCATGGCAACGATGCTCCTGGTTATGGTTCCCCCATCTTCCAATGCCTCGCATATAACGCCTCCAGGGTCTGCGGCCTGTTGCGTGTGACGCCTCAAAGGTCTGCAGCCTGCTGCGTGTGACATCTCAAAGGTCTGCGGCCTGTTGCGTGTGACGCCTAAAAAGGTCTGGCGCCTGCTGCGTGTGACGCTCCAGGGTCTGGGCGGCCTGCTGCGTGTGACGCTCCAGGGTCTGCGGCCTGCTGGCAGGCTTCTCAAAGGCCTGCGTCTGCTGCGCGTGACGATCAAAGGTCTGCGGCCTGTTGCGTGTGACGCCTCACAGGTTCGCGGCCTGTTGCGGTGACGCCCACAGGTCTGCGGCCTGTTGCGTGTGACGAGCCACAGGTCTGCGGCCTGTTGCGGTGACACATCAACAAAGGCCCATGCGGCCTGTTGCGTGTGACGCTCAAAGGTCTGCAGCCTGCTGCGTGTGACATCTCAAAGGTCTGGCGGCCTGTTGCGTGTGACGCCTAAAAGGTCTGCGGCCTGCTGCGTGTGACGCCTCCAGGGTCTGCGGCCTGTTGCGTGTGACGCCTCCAGGGTCTGCGGCCTGTTGCGTGTGACGCCTCAAAGGCCTGCGGCCTGCTGCGTGTGACGCATCAAAGGTCTGCGGCCTGTTGCGTGTGACGCTCCTGAAGGTCTGCGGCCTGTTGCGTGTGACGCCACAGGTCTGCGGCCTGTTGCGTGTGACGCCTCACAGGTCTGCGGCCTGTTGCGTGTGACACATCAAAGGTCTGCGGCCTGTTGCGTGTGACGCATCAAAGGTCTACGGCCTGTTGCGCGTGACGCCTCAAAGGTCTACGGCCTACTCTGTGTTGAGGTGTACGGTAGCCGTAGGCTTTGCTGAACGCATTCTTTGCTGCCGGACAGTCTGTGCGCTATACGAGGGTTGCGCCACGTGTTTGCACGTTAGTGGCTGGCAGTCGTGCGGCCGAGGACTAGGTACCTCGACATTGTGCCGGATGGCGGTCGCACACGGCCCGCACAGCCGCTCTGCGGCGACACATCGGAGTGACGTGGCGGCGCCGGGCTGTGGGTATGTTTAGGCACCCGGCGTGCGGCTGTGGGTGGAGTACGCAAGCAGTCAGGGCGCTGCTGCCACGGAGGATCAGGCGGAGGGCCTGCGGGCGCTGCTGCTTTGGGCCGAAGATGGGGTGCGTGGGGGTGGTGCGCAGCTGCCGGAGGGGACGCTCCGTGTGGGGGAGCAGGGTGCGGGGAATGAGGGGGGTCTCGAAACGAGAGAACGGGAGATGTGCACCACGGGGTCCAACTGGCTGGTAGGTGCCATATGGATGATGATGGCAGAGGAGCAGGGCGCCGCCGGGAAAGTGCTGCAGGCGATGACGGGGAGCCTGGCGGGGATTGTGCTGTGGCCCGCGTGGGCGGCGCGCTGGCACGGCCCAGCTCCACACCTTAGCCTGTGCCATGCGTTCCATGTCGTGCTTCAGGTAATTCACCGGCAATGGCGCTTGAGCATGGCGGCCAAGAGCGCGCTTGATGCGCCATGCGCGCGCTGCTCGTTAGCGAGGGAGATGCGCGCGCGATGCCTGTGCTGCGCCATGCACCGCGCCACTCTTCTGCCTGTGCTGCCCCATGCACCGCGCCACTCTCTTGCCTGTGCTGCGCCATGCACCGCGCCACTCATTTGCCTGTGCTGCGCCATGCACCGCGCCACTCTCTTGCCTGTGCTGCCCCACTGCCGGGTCCCCGGCTGAGTGGCAACTCTCATTCCTCGAGGTTGTGGCAGTCTCGGCAAATCATAGAATGGGTCTTAGTGCCCTGAGACTAAGGAACTCAACAGCTGGCATAGCCCGAGTATCTTATTGTGAGGGTTCCAGTATTCTGGTCCAGTGTTGCTCCGGATAGTTATGATATTTGAGCTGTGCCTCTCTGCTCCGGGCCCCACTGTTCTCCTGAATTTATTTCGCCCCGGGTTGCCTCCGAACTATTGAAGTCCTCACTTCAACCTGTCATGCCTTGGTCGCTCCGGTCAGCTCATTTTTCTCATTTCTCTCATTTCTCTCACTTTTCTCACTTTTCTCATTTCTCTCATTTCTCTCATTTTTCTCACTTTTCTCATTTCTCTCATTTCTCTCATTTCTCTCATTTTCCTCAGAATTATTGTTACAACGAAGTCTCTGGAAAGTAGTTTTGAAAGAATTTTTTTTCCTGCACTTTCACAATAATGCAGATACTCCGTTTCATCAGGATCCATGCAAGCTGTGTTATGGCATGTCAGCTGTGTTTGACGCGCTGCAGGATTCAGCCGGTGATGTTGCTTGTGGGGGAGGTCTATAACAGGAGCAGCTCCCCGCTGTACATGCTGCATTCGTGGCGAGCGGCGTGTGCCCCTCCCAGGTGCGCGCTTTGCTGGATTGATTGCCATCGGCGTGTGCCCCTGCCGCGGCTGCTGGTCACGAGGGAGGCTGCCGGCTGCCACATACACAGGGGCCCCGGCTATTGTGTATCAGATGGGCGGTGGCTGCCATAGACAGTGGGGACACCAGCTGCTGTATACGAGGGGGCACCGGCTGACACATGCAAGGGGGGCACCGGCTGCCTTAGTAGAAGGCGGGGGCAGCGGCTGTCATGTGCGAGGGTTTGAGGGCGCACCGGTCACTTAAAGTTGGTGTAAGGTGCGCCTGAAAATATGCAGCAGGCACACACTCCGGCCCCCACACGGGCGCCGTCCGCAGCGTTTGATTGGCCCTTGAGGCATGCACGTGCTAACTTTCGGGCGGGGCTGTGTTTGCTCCGGAGTCATGTGCAGATCATGAGCAGGTGGGCGAGTCAGTGCTTCGCAAATGTGCTTGACTGGTCCGACCTGATGCACTACTTATGCTTATGCGTTGTTGTCGGTGCGGACTATCAGGTACGCCGAATGCGGCACTCCGTATGATGCTCTAGGCGAGGACGTGGTTGCCGGCAGAGCTGCCCCGACTTTACCGTTGGGGGAGCGCAAGCCGGCCTGATAACGCCTGACTGCCCCAACGCCATTGACCAGCCATGCCACATATTGGACATGCCAGCTGATCCTCCCAGCCGATCCTTCATCTCACCTCTTGATCCTTCATCACGCCTCTTGATGCTTCATCTCACCTTTTGGTCCTTCATCTCACCTCTTGATGCTTCATCTCACCTCTTGATCCTTCATCTCACCTCTTGATCCTTCATCTCACCTCTTGATCCTTCATCTCACCTTTTGATCCTTTATCTCACCTCTTGATGCTTCATCTCACCTCTTGATCCTTCGTCTGATCTCGTGGGCTGTTACTTTGGCCTTTTCAGTCTGATGGCGCATTGGCTCCGCGCGCCCCCATCACTGGTGTTAAGATGTTCGCATGAGGAAGCGTCCACGCGTCCTCACTCCATCGCCTCGGTGTGGAAGTCAGAACTGAGCGTGGGTTTTGGGGTTGGCATATGGGGGAGGGGGTCGCTGAGAGAAGATATACCTCTTGGTGGCAATTATGCACCATCTCCAGGATAGCATCCGTATTCACCACCGTGACCAGACTCTCTCCCGCTGGATCCTGGCTTCTCCGGTCGCTGGCTTCTCCGTGCACAAGCATGTGGCATACATGACCTGCATGGAAACCAAGTACCGGTAACCCTCGGTCATATCCTCGTGCATTTATGGAATGCCGTACTCAATACGCGTGTGTAGGTTTATGATGCAACCCCATTTCGAAATGATCCGCAACATCCTGAAAATTAGCTTCTCGCCATCTCAGCAGTCAGCTTGGTGACGCCATTTGTCCATTGCGAATCCTTCTGGCACTGTCCCTCCCATATTCTGTTCAATCTTGACGTTCACTGTCCCAGCCTGTGCTGCTCAGTCATTTTTCTGTTGAGCACTGCCAGTCAGGAGCATTTACAGCCTTCCTTGTTATCACTCCAACGCTTATGTTGAATGCTATTACGTGATACGCTTCTTGCGTATTCGATTCGTTTTGTTATCATGTATTGTAGGGTACGGGTGAGGGCAAACATGCCTACCGCCAATCCGAAGTTTGTTGCGGATGCACGGAGATAAAGGCCGTTTCCTCAAGATCCATTAATCGGTGCAACTCTATGAACATGAAAGGGATTTTGAGGTGCTTCAATCTAATTGGGGGAGTGTGTTGGTCACGCAGACGGAAAATATTGCAATTGCTCAATCCATTTATGTATGGTCCGACACTGTGCTCTAGTAAAATTGCGGCTTCGTAGCTCTGCTAGAAACACTTTATATTCATTCAGTGTCCTGATCGTTGAGATTGATCGGACATATGATCGTTGCACCGACATATGATTTAATTGTCGTCCAGCACAGCAGAAATCCTAATTGGCATTGCCTGAGAGAATTTTTGGAAAGAAATCACAGCTCACAGAGCACGATATATTTTCAGATTGCCAGGTAGAAAGACGTCATAAGACAAGAGATGGTCGACACCACGGAATTGTCAAGTGAAAGAAATCTTTGAAATAGAGCACAACAATGGTTGACTGGATGTTATTAGAACTGGTGATGCTGATAAGCACATCGAAATCCGGTAATCCGGCTGGCAGAATCTAGTGAATGCCGGTATACACGAATACGCCGGAATAGCCCTGTAGCATATTTCTTTTTAATGTGTGTGAGAGCCTTTGATTATTCGAAGCCGATTCTATTTTGAAAGTACAAGGAAGTGTGGTGAGATCGTGATGATGAAAATCGAATTACGCCGATGGATACAACAGTATATGATTTGATTTCGGCACACAATAAAGATTTTCTAGCGCTGCTTATTTGCGATCGATAGGAGAGTTGGGTTTTCAAAATCTGATTGGGATAACAAAAATCTCCGGAGTAATAGCATGTTGTCTCGACCCGCCCTCCCTCGGTATTCCTTAGACTTCGTCCAAAAGGAGGCAGCTAGACGATCAATCGAGCCTAATTCATCCTATCATGGATCCACCTAAACGCCAATTTCTCAAGGGCATCTGCGTAGCGGATGCTGTTGCCGAGCGTTGGTCATTGGTGGCCTGTCTATATGCGGAGTCCCATCATCGCAGCCATCAGTCCCTGCGTAGCTGAAGTAAAGACTGCTGCATATGCGTGTACTTCATATGCATATTGTCTTCTGAGCTCTTCCACAAACTCGACTCTTGCTGAAAAAGCTGAATAATGGCGCTCACGTCCCTTCCAGGCACGCGCAATCCACTTTAGCAACATCAGAAAAGTTTGACGCGCCGCGATAATAAGCGAGGACGGAAAAGAATACGCATATCTCATCAGCATGCCGAAGATGCACCGCTTTCGTCGAGTAGAGTTTTGTCTGCGATAAAAATGACCCCAATGCCACACCTCGAGAAGGCATTCCCTGCGAAGTCATTAGAACGTTGTCTCCTTGGGGACTGCGCTCTCTACGCTCGGGTGTGCAGCGGAGCAGCGCATATACAACAGATGTGTCGCAAAAATAATAATCCTGTCTGTTGAGGAAATCCAAATATGGCATGCATCGAGTGTTGCCCTCGTTCGACTTCGCCATCGCATTCCGATTTTCGATGATGATTTCGTCAACCGACTCGCGACTGCATCCAAATTGTGTGCGTTTCGGTTGAAGCGAATACGTATTGTTATTATACATCATTATTAGGATGGCAAATGCGGTAAATACGCACCACAGCCCACCCGATTATGTATTGATATATGGAGTGGCGTGGCGTGGCATGTTGGATCGTGGCATGCAGCCGTCATGCGATACTGCGATTAGTGCTTTGATAGTAAGTAAGTAAGTGAGTATGCAATTTGCCCATGTTCGTCCTTATGTAAAGACGTCCTTCGTGTCCTGATGAATACAGATGGGGCATCCAAGCATCGGTAGCATGGCTCCGCGGGTGCCTGTACGGTACAAGTGGTTTCGCTGATTAATCACCGAGAATTGTTTGTAAACGGCGATGGACGTCCTCCGTTAGCGCATGATCCAGGATACCGCAGCGGGAAACGATCTCCGCGATTATTACCGTTTTCGCCCCATTCACGAAAACGCAAACGTTATTAATTGCGGGAACAAAAAATGTCAAAATGTGCAATACTAAGCAAGCAAAACTATATCATTGAGCATATGCATGAGCTAATATACAAATCAATAGAGCTGTCAGAAAATTCATATGCACCATCCCCGCAGCCGAACCTCTACTGTGTTCCGCCTTCACTTGCAGTACATCTCAAATTCGGGTTTTCTGTTATGAAGTTTTAAGACTGAATTATCGCGTTATCTCCCAAACTACTGGGAGTTAGCTCAAAAGTTAACAGCTTTCGAATCCTGAGCCCAAGACGCATCGGATGAGCTCATGCGATATTGAGTGGGCACACCAGAGGTGTTGGGCATGGGCGATCCAAGCTCCCTTGACGACCCAAGAAGTGGAGAAGCACGAAACCCCACCCCCATAACGATTTGAAGCTAATTCTATCCTATTGTGCGCAAACATGACTTTGAGCAAATTCGTATGCTTCGTTAAAGGCACACAAACACGCTCGTATGACCTGCTTTCGGGAAAAGGCTAGGGTGAGTGCCACGTGGCAGCACAAACCCCGAGAATTTTATGGCGTGGCGCCTTCCATCGCCATTTTCTCGGTGTTTGTTTGGCGATGCCCTTTATGCTGTTCCAAACAGAATATATACGTGCACGTGAGCGCGTAAGCGTTTCACTGCTCAACAAGTCAAATGCGCCAGCAAGCCACTAGAGAACAGCACAAATCACTTCTTGATAATCTTCGTGAAGCTCGCGTACAAAATATGCAGTCTGCTTAGCCAACACAATAATAGAGCAGACTTTCACATCCATTCAGGTGGTGCGTGTGAAGACCAGGAAGTCTCTGTGCCTGTAACTCTGCGAGATAATCAGGGAATATGCACCGGTTTACTTGACTGGAACGAAAACTCGCTCGCAAGGTCTCGCTATTATCAGAGCTCATCCTTGGACTTCATGAACACCTCAAGGTCGTTGCACAGCCCGCAGGAAGTTGGACATGTCGGCAGCATAAAACTGGGATTCTTCTGGCATTCCCCCGACTTAGCCCACCCCGGGCAGTCCTCGGCTTTATCTTTGCACACCGTCTTGCAGATACCGCAGCTCGCCACGCACTCCCTCACCATGAAATTCGGGTTCTCGAAACACTGGCCGGACTTCGCCCATTCGGCGCAGTGGGTGGCGTTGTTATCCTTGCAACCGGTTTCCTCGCAATGTTGACACGAGCGCGCGCACTCGCGGAGCATGAACGCGGAATTATTGTGGCATTCCCCCTCTAGCGCCCAGTGCGGACACTCGTGGTGCAGGTCTTTGCAGGCGGGCTCGCACGCCTTGCAGCTGATTGGACAGTTCTTCATCATGAAATCCGAGTTGCTGGAGCATTCCCCATCCGCGGCCCATTTCTCGCACTCGTCAAGAACCTCTTCGCACACGGGATGGCATAGTCCACAGCTAGTGGGGCAGAGCCGCAGCACTGACTTAGGGTTATTCACGCACTCGCCGTCCACGGCCCATGCTTTGCAAGACGGATCTTTGTCCTCGCACTTGTGCTCGCAGATTCCACAGCTCGCGGGGCACTCCGTTACCATGTAAAGCGTGTTGTTTGCACATTCCCCGTTCTTCGCCCAATACGCGCACTTGCTACTTTTGTCGTTGCAAATCCCAAGCGTTCGAATGCCCGGTAGGCTGAGCAAAGCTAACACGGTTATGGTAAACAGATACGAAAGTTTTCGATCCATGTGGCGGTCCGGAGTAGCAGCCATCGAAATGGAGGTTGAACTCTCAACTTGAGCAGAATAACGTGTGCCGGAGATGACTCGGCTACAACCTACGTTCAATAACGTTGGGGTGTTCGGTTGTAGCGGATAACGGTTAAACGCCAAATAACTGGCGATGCCTCGCTTGAAATACTTCCGTTAGCTTCGGCCGTTGGCCTCTGCGGAGGAGTCGCAGTATTCCTCACTGAAAATAATACCTCGAAGCTCGAACAGTGAAAGAAGGATGCGATTCCAGATGATTGTTCTCGGGCGGACAAGCATAATGCCCTTCGGAAGGGCATTATGGCCCCGGCGTCAGGTTGTAGGTGTCACTCGACTGTGAGTCTGGACTCAGGACTATCATTATGGAATGATCGATGATACTGTATCGTGTATGGTGTATCATAATAATGATAATGCATAATCTATAATGTTCTATCGTTGTCTTGTGGTCACACGACAGACGAGAGCCAAGAGCAAATCTATCAACCGCGGGAATGTTATGTAGCACCTTCACTCATGGAGCCTCTTGGATTATCGACGAAAATTGATATCATAATGATAGCATATGCAAGGGCAGCTGTATCTTTATGTATGCGCTTCATGCGTCGTCTATGCTGAGAAGCTGTTAAGCGCTTCGCCAAGCCGTTCGTCGAGTGTTTGTCGACAGAGTGGCGTATCGCGCAGGATGCCTGCCACGCGCCTTCGAACTGAACTTGCAAAGTTGAGTTAAAAGCTAGGCGCAGTCGTCGTAGCTGTATTTTCATGGCCTCGCCCCACAGCTTGGTGAGGGAATGGCGTGCGAGAATTCGAAGGCGGTGGTGAGTGGGTTGGTAACATCCTCACCGAACGCCGATTCGCCGATTCCAACAGTTGCCAAGCAAAGGCATTTCTGTCAACAAAAGCTTCCGGATTTACATATTGAAATCTCTGCCTGACAAAGAGTGCGATGGTATGCATTGCTCCAAGCCCTCCGTTTTCTCTTCGGCTATCACGAATCGCCGTCATAGAGGCCCGCCCGAGCCACATGTAGGCTTCCAGGTAGCGACTTCTCAAAGAAATAGTTACCGACTCGAGACAACGGAATTATAATTCGGGCATCCATTCTCTCCCTGGTTCCGCGCAGACAAGAGCTCGGCCCTCACCTTGGCGCCTTCTGCAAAGTACACTAGGTGCAAAAGAGAATCATTTGCGAACTTCTGAAGTATCCAGTGCAACACTTGTACAGGGTGAAGTTGACGATTATTTCACGAAAGCTTTGAAGCTTGATCCAGCTGAGCGAAGTGATTTGCAAGTCGAACTGATGGCCGCAGGTAACTGAACTCTTGTGCAGCTCGGTGTGCGCTTTTCTGGAGCGTGTTTTGCGTTCCCACGGTCACGAGCCGCGCACAAGCTCCACCCGCACCATGCGCTTGATTGTACAGACTTAAAGGCCATATCAACAACCTGATGCTTTTCCGTTCCTCGTTATTCGTGCTGCATGCCTCACCTGTCGGCACTTCACCTCTGTGCTTCCGCCAGCTGTCACTTCACCTCTGTGCTTCCGCCAGCTGTCGCGCAGTCTGCCCACCTTCGCAGGGAGTGTCGCGGACTAAGGTAGAAACCAACACCGTATCCAGCGCTCTCATCCCATGTCGAGAAGAGGATGCCGCACCCAAGGCTGCGGAATTCAATGGAGATGAACATCTGACATCCGGCATGAAAACTGCAGCTGTAGACTGGCCGCTGACATGCGACGTAAGATTGCGGCTGCACTCTGAGCGAGCCCGCCCCTCCCCCTGCGACGTGCGACCAGGCCTGGCTCGGTTCTCGGTGTTCGACGGAATGGACCTCGAAACCCGCAAAAGCTTGGTTGAAGGCATCACTTGTCAAAGGTAATTCCTTCGACCCTCAGGCCCCTGTGTGAAGGCGGGTCAGAGGTAGTCCCTTGCACTGGCAGGATCTCGTCTTCAAGCAGCACAGGTGAGAGATCGCTTGAAGCCTCGCTGCGCTTCATGCTTCGCTTGAGCCCTCATACTTCTCAGCCAGTTCCATATCACGTGACGGGGAGGGAAATGGTTAACGTGGCAGCTTCAAGAAGAATGAAGTTATCTTCAAGGAGGGCGAGCCGGGCACGGAGTTTCACATGCTCCTCAAGGGTTCAGTCATGGTGCTCACATTATCTGACATCTCCCGGCTCAAGAAGAACAGAAAGTCTCAGCTACGCAGTACCAAGGTGATGCACGTATTCTCACATGCCTGAGCAGTGCCCCACCTGACCACGGAGCTCGCCCTGCCTGTCCCACGCGGTACCTCACCTGCATCAAGTGACACAGAGGTTGCCTGAGCGCAGGCCTATACACACGAAGCTAGATACTCCCCTCCCCACTTGTCTCAGCGTGGGCCTATACACACGAAGCTAGATA
>LGRX02017564.1:0-18987 GCA_001247695.2 Cymbomonas tetramitiformis
CTAGCACGGTCGAAGTAATATTTCAACTTATTCCGGCTAGCTATCCACTCGGCTAATCCACCATGGCGATTTAAAATCGAGTGTTGAGTAGGCTTTGTTATGAAGCGAACGGGTATATCATTTTTAATTCCATAATATTATGGAACTTGCTCGCGCAACCACGATCGCCAACCGTCACTTGGGACCGTACCTACAAGGACCACTCCGTCGAATTTATAAATTCGACGGACCCATCTACGTACGACAATCGTACTCTGGTATTCCTTTATTCGATACGTCATCCGGAATAAATTATTCCGAATACGCAGACTGGTCAACAAGCGTTTATTTTCCCGTACTCAAGGTCATTGCGCCGGTATCGTAACCACGTGCTCGGAGTGCAACGCTTTATCGAAACTCAATGCAGCGATTAACCCACTCGGCTGAGACGACGGGAAATGGTATACGGACATTCCACCGTGGATCGATCTTGCACGGTCGAACTAATATTTCAACTTATTCCGGCTAGCTATCCACTCGGCTAATCCACCATGGCGATTTAAAATCGAGTGTTGAGTAGGCTTTGTTATGAAGCGAACGGGCATATCAGTTTTAATTCCATAATATTATGGAACTTGCTCGCGCAACCACGATCGCCAACCGTCACTTGAGACCGTACCTACAAGGACCACTCCGTCGAATTTATGAAAAAGAATCGAGTGTTGAGTAGGCTTTGTTATGAAGTGAACGGGCATATCATTTTTAATTCCATAATATTATGGAACTTGCTCGCGCAACCACGATCGCCAACCGTCACTTGAGACCGTACCTACAAGGACCACTCCGTCGAATTTATAAATACGACGGACCCATCTACGTACGACAATCGTACTCTAGTATTCCTTTATTCGATACGTCATCCGGAATAAATTATTCCGAATACGCAGACTTGTCAACAAGCGTTTATTTTCCCGTACTCAAGGTCATTGCGCCGGTATCGTAACCACGTGCTCGGAGTGCAACGCTTTATCGAAACTCAATGCAGCGATTAACCCACTCGGCTAAGACGACGGGAAATGGTATACGGACATTCCACCGTGGATCGATCTAGCACGGTCGAAGTAATATTTCAACTTATTCCGGCTAGCTATCCACTCGGCTAATCCACCATGGCGATTTAAAATCGAGTGTTGAGTAGGCTTTGTTATGAAGCGAACGGGTATATCATTTTTAATTCCATAATATTATGGAACTTGCTCGCGCAACCACGATCGCCAACCGTCACTTGGGACCGTACCTACAAGGACCACTCCGTCGAATTTATAAATTCGACGGACCCATCTACGTACGACAATCGTACTCTGGTATTCCTTTATTCGATACGTCATCCGGAATAAATTATTCCGAATACGCAGACTGGTCAACAAGCGTTTATTTTCCCGTACTCAAGGTCATTGCGCCGGTATCGTAACCACGTGCTCGGAGTGCAACGCTCTATCGAAACTCAATGCAACGATTAACCCACTCGGCTAAGACGACGGGAAATGGTATACGGACATTCCACCGTGGATCGATCTAGCACGGTCGAAGTAATATTTCAACTTATTCCGGCTAGCTATCCACTCGGCTAATCCACCATGGCGATTTAAAATCGAGTGTTGAGTAGGCTTTGTTATGAAGCGAACGGGCATATCAGTTTTAATTCCATAATATTATGGAACTTGCTCGCGCAACCACGATCGCCAACCGTCACTTGAGACCGTACCTACAAGGACCACTCCGTCGAATTTATGAAAAAGAATCGAAGTGTTGAGTAGGCTTTGTTATGAAGCGAACGGGCATATCATTTTTAATTCCATAATATTATGGAACTTGCTCGCGCAACCACGATCGCCAACCGTCACTTGAGTCACCCGAAGTTCCCCCACCCTGAGGCCCAGAGTCATCCAAAGGCAGCCGGAAAGGTACCTGAGCCCGTTAAGCCCCCAGAAAGTAGCTCCCACTACGACCAGGTCGTAGATCGCCAGGACTGGAAGCTGATCAAGGAGCGCTTTGAGGAGATAGCGGCCCACTACGGGGTGTTTGACGTTGACGCGTGTTGCGACTCCATGGGCGTTAACCGGCAGGTTGACACCTATTGGACCGACTGCTTGAAGGAAAAGTGGCGCGGGAAACACGTTTGGTGTAACCCCCCTTACACGAAGGATTCAGACTTGATAGAAAGAATTCTTCGGCATTTCCTTGCTGAGTGGCGCGCCGATCCGGAAAACACCTCGGCGATGTTCCTTCTGCCAGACTATGACGCCCCCTGGAGGCGGTTGATTCACCCCAAGTATGGGCTTCATCCGGTCAAAGTCTTTGACACGAAGGACGAAAAAGGTCGTCCCAACCACCTCTTCGAGTCCCCTGATGGAGGTCGACCCCCGCTGCGCTGGCCGGTCCTTCTGGTGTGGGCCCCAGCAGCCAGCAGGGCAAAGCCCCGAGCGCCACCTGCGCGAAAGGACAGTGAAGCAGAACCCGACGAGCCTTTACCCTTTAGTCACTACAGGGGTTGCAGCAAAGGCCAGGGCAGCGTCAGGCCCACTGAAGGCTGATGAGTTCGTTCGCGCCTTGCAAGCGGAATACGAACGCAGCCCGTACCTCAGCTCGTTGAAGGAAGAACTGATCGCAGCCCCACATCAGAGGACAGACACATTTCGCATGGTAGACGACATGATATGGCGAGGGGCAGAAGGGCGGTATCAGCTAGTGCTAGCTCAGGATTCCCCCCTCAGAGAGCTGGTGATGCGCGAAGCACACGAGTCCCCAGCAGCAGGGCACACAGGAAGGGATAAGACACTGGACAGGGTATCCCGTCGCTTTTGGTGGCCACGCATGAGCAAGGATGTCACCGACTGGTGCAAATCCTGCGTTGTGTGCCAACAGACCCGGCCACGCAACGGGTACCCAGACGGTCAGCTTAACCCCCTGCAAGTCCCAATAAGACTGTGGCAAGTGGTTAGTATCGACTTCGTCACTGGGCTGCCCCGCACAGAGCGAGGGTACGACGCGTTTGCTACCTTCACGGACAAGTTGTCCAAGATGGTGCACGTAGTTCCCATGCTTTACGCTGACAGCTCAGCTGCACAGATCGCGCGCATGTATTTCGACCAAGTGTGGCGTTTGCACGGCGCTCCCATGAAGATCGTCTGTGATCGGGACTCGCGCTTCAGGGATGAGATGCATCTCGAGCTACATCGGTTGATGGGAGTCCAGGTTGCCTCTACCACGCCGTACCACCCACAAGGTGATGGGCAGGCAGAGCACACAAACCACACGGTCGAACGCATGTTGCGCGCGTATGTCGACGCCAACCAGCACGATTGGGATTTATGGTGTACCCCGGTCGAGTACGCCATTAATGACTCTCGTTCCGCCGTCACGGGATTCACCCCTTTTGAACTGACGTATGGTCACGCTCCGGCCTCTCAGCTGGACTTCTTCGTGGAGGTAGCACTTGCATCACGGAGAGGCCGAGCTAAGGGGGGGAGGGGCGCAACAGTAAAAAAGGGTACAGCCCACGAGACAGCCCGCCAATTTGTTCGCCAGTTGTAGCTCGCTAGGGAAAAGTTGCTCTTGGCTCAGCAGCAGCAGATCGCCCAGTACGACGCGCGTCACAAGTCCAGGAGTTACGCAGTAGGCGATGAGGTTTGGGTGGATGCCACGCACCTCACCCAGCCGGGCGACCGCGGGTTGCACAAGAAATTGCTTAAGAAGCGCCTTGGGCCCCTTCGGGTGCTGGAAGTCTTTCACAGCCACAGGCAGATGGCCCTTCCCGCGAGCGATAGAGGCGCACCGTCGGCCTATAGGTTGCAGACGCCTAAGCAGTGGAAAGTGCACGATGTGTTTACCGTGGACCGGCTTTCGCCAGTCGAGTCGGGCAGCCGCTTCGTTGAGAGAGCTAAGGAGATTCCCCCTCCTCCGTTGGACGTCAGCGGGCGCAAGGAAACCCACGTCGAGAGGGTGGAGCGTTCGCGCACGCGCCAGCGCCAGGGCAGGAGGTGGACAGAGTACCTGGTCAAGTGGACAGGAATGCCCCGCAGTGAGAACGAGTGGAAGACCCGAGAGGATCTGGAGTGGGACGGAGCCGGCAGGCCCGGTGTTCCCAACCGAGCGTTGCTGGAGTTTGAGAGGATCGAGGCTAAGAGAGTGGAGCGAGAGAAGCTTAGGGTCCGTAAGAGACGCGACGAGTCCGCAGGAGCGGTATGGACCACGCTATCGGAGGAGCTCAAGGTAGACGGAGCAATGCCATGGGTGCCAGAGGAGAGGTTTGATGAGGAAGTAGGAACTTTCGCGAGAGTATCTGCTCAGAGCACCCTGCCGCCAGTCAACGGAGCCGCAGCACTTGAGAAGGAGCCAGTCGGCCAGTCTAAGATTCTCGTATTGTTTTGTGGGACCGGGTCAGTCGAGAGGCAGTTCACTAAGCAATTTCCCAACAGCAAAGTAGTTGCTGTAGACATTCAGCCCAAGTGGGGCCCCACACATTGCGAGGATATCATGCGATGGGACTACCGACAGTTCAGACCAGGACACTTCGACGTAGTCTGGGCTAGCCCACCTTGCACAGAGTACAGCCAAGCGAAGACGGTAGGCATCCGAGATTTGCGCGCTGCGGACAGGCGAGTTCGTAGGACATTGGAGATCATCCGGTACTTGAGGCCCGAAGCATACTTCATTGAGAACCCGAGGGGAAGAGAGCCCCACGGGTTGCACACGCGTCGCTGCATGAGCAATCTACCAGCTCCGCACCTCGTCACATACTGCAAATACGGGACCGCATACAGGAAGCCCACGCACATCTGGACCAACGTTCCGTTGCGCACACCCTTGCGAGTGTGCGATTCCGATACGCCTTGCGAGTTCTTCCGGCAGCACGGTAGGCACGAGAAAGTAGCGCAAGGAGGGCGCGCGATGAGAGCCGGAGGTGTGTTTGCAAAGGGCATGGGAGCGCGAGAGAATTTGTATGGGATTCCGTCAGCACTGTTAAAACAGCTTTTCCACAACCTGACCCTACATGAAGAGGTGCATGCGTTCCTGTCTGAACTGCTTGTCAGGGAGGATCTGAGCGAGATGAGCGTTTTAGTCCAGTCAGCTGTTGTTGAGAGTGACCCGCCCGAGTTTGAGCCGGAACCGATAGCGTTAGCGGGAGTGCGAGCGGAGGTGACGATCATACCTGAGGGCGGATGGGAATCTGACGCGAGTGGTCTTAGCGATTGAGAGCGTTGGGGAGCGTCGGGAAGAGCGGTGGCTCCAGCCTTGGCGAGACCAGGCGGCAGGTGAGAACCTGGGTAATCCATCCGAGAGAGCAGTGGCTCTAGCCTCGGCACAGCCAGGCAACAGGTGGAAATCTGTATAATCCATTTGAGCAGTGGCTCTAAGCCTTGGTATGACCAAGCGGCAGGTGAGAACCTGGGTAATCTATCCAAGTGAGCAGTGGCTCTAGCCTCGGCGCGACCAGGCAACAGGTGGAAATCTGTATAATCCATTTCACGAGAGCATTGGCTCCGGACCTGGCACGACCGGGCAGCAGTTGGAGATCTGGGTAAAAGCTCTAGCACTCCGAGGAGGCGGTGAAGGTTTAAAACCTTTCCTCCGGGCCGGCATCCCGAGAACTGTCAGGTAATTGGCAAACCTATTGTCATCCCCTGTAAGTGTACCGTGTTGGGAGGTTTAAAACCTTGAGCGTGGTAATGGATGTGAGACCTTGAGCCTTGGGGGAGCCTGGTAGTGCAGATGGCAGACCGGTGAGAGGCCGACCCTTGTGCTTAAGAGGTTGATCTCCTTATTGCGGTGTGTCTTGGGAAGTGTAATGTCATCCCAGACAACAGGCGGCTGAGACCTGTATAATCATCCTGAGCAACAGTAGAAGATCTGTATAAAAACTTTACTGGTCCGACGTGGTCAGCGTGGACGTGACCTTCCCTAAGGGGGGGGGAGTTGTGCTAGGAGGCAAGCACAAGAGCAAGAAAAACGGCTAAGTATAAAACGCAAGAGTACTCAGTACGGAGTACAGTAGGACCGATCAGAATGATGTTGATGTGAGGTGCCTAGCCTGTTGTACGGAGTACTCAGTACAGTTGAGTTATGGAAAGAGTTCCTGAATGTATAAGAACTCTAAGTGTAACCCGTTTCGGGGAGATGAACTGAACTGAAAAGTATAACATAAAAGTAAAGAGCCGTAACTGCTGTATATTGTGTATTGAAAGCATGCACTGATAGCAAAAGCATAACTATATAGATTTACGAAACCGAAGTCTTGTAGTTGACCAAACGTAATCATACCTCGTGCGGTCGTTTAATAAGTGTAGATAGTATAAGTCCGAAACCGTAAAGAAGAGAAGAAGCCAAGGTGTAGACTCCTACACAGACTGGTCAACAAGCGTTTATTTTCCCGTACTCAAACCGTCACTTGGGACCGTACCTACAAGGACCACTCCGTCGAATTTATGAAAAAGAATCGAGTGTTGAGTAGGCTTTGTTATGAAGCGAACGGGTATATCATTTTTAATTCCATAATATTATGGAACTTGCTCGCGCAACCACGATCGCCAACCGTCACTTGAGACCGTACCTACAAGGACCACTCCGTCGAATTTATAAATACGATGGACCCATCTACGTACGACAATCGTACTCTGGTATTCCTTTATTCGATACGTCATCCGGAATAAATTATTCCGAATACGCAGACTTGTCAACAAGCGTTTATTTTCCCGTACTCAAGGTCATTGCGCCGGTATCGTAACCACGTGCTCGGAGTGCAACGCTTTATCGAAACTCAATGCAGCGATTAACCCACTCGGCTGAGACGACGGGAAATGGTATACGGACATTCCACCGTGGATCGATCTAGCACGGTCGAAGTAATATTTCAACTTATTCCGGCTAGCTATCCACTCGGCTAATCCACCATGGCGATTTAAAATCGAGTGTTGAGTAGGCTTTGTTATGAAGCGAACGGGCATATCAGTTTTAATTCCATGATATTATGGAACTTGCTCGTGCAACCACGATCGCCAACCGTCACTTGCGCCGGTATCGTAACCACGTGCTCGGAGTGCAACGCTTTATCGAAACTTAATACAGCGATTAACCCACTCGGCTAAGACGACGGGAAATGGTATACGGACAGTCCACCCAGGATCGATCTAGCACGGTCGAAGTAATATTTCAACTTATTCCGGCTAGCTATCCACTCGGCTAATCCACCATGGCGATGCCACGGGGCCTGAAGATCATCGTCCCGATGATCGCTCCTCTCATATCGTAAACGCTATACTCGGACCGATATAAGAATGATACTGTGTCAATCGACCGACCCGCCCATACCGCTATGTCTCCAACAGACACCTCCGTCGATATGAAGTACCTTTGCGGGGTAGTTATAGCAGCACGCAATATGTACCTTAACGTCCTTAAATAAGGCACATAGTGCGTATATAATATCATATCGCATCGATAATACCGTATTGTTTACTTGTAATAGCAAAAGTGTTCGGTATAACGCGATAACTAAGGTGCATATCGCACATATCATATCGTATCGAGAATTCTTTTGTTGTTATGCATATCTATCGAAGCGACGATCGCGTTTTTCCAGTCATCTTCATCTACGAATCATATTTTTGTGGGACGTGTAGCAAAGATCGATAACGGGCCGAGGAGGCTCCGAAGTCTGAACCGCTTCTAATGCCAGCATTTTATCCTAACGGTAGCCGATAGATAGGCATTATTTACAAATCGGTAGCATCGTATTTCATGGTCCTACACAAGTAGAGAACACAAGAAAGCACATTCACAAATGCAATGGACATGCATGTGGATGAAGTCTCAACTCTCACATAGCATGAATCATTTTTGGGTCTCATTCTTCCTTTTGTGAGATTATGGAACAAATACTTCTTTGACAACATATTCTAGTTTTCCAAGCTGCCAAAGGGGACCTCAGGTGAGCAAGAACTGAGTCCACTTAACTCAAAAGCCTAAAAAGTCTCCTAATTGTTCCTAGTTGATGGGGCTCAGGTTACCTTCAGTACTATCTTTTCATGTTCCACTGACACCAGATGCGTGCCTGTCCGGTGGTCCACCTTGCTTGGTTGGGGTGTTTGCTTCGGCGGGTGCGGAGCCCAAGTCTGTGCTACTCTTCGAGCTCGCGGTGTTTGCTTTGGCGTGTGCGGAGCTCAAGTCTGTGCTACTCTTCGAGCTCGCGGTGTTTGCTTGGCGGTGCGGAGCTCAAGTCTGTGCCTGAGCTCGCGGTGTTGCTGCTTTGAAGCTGTGTGCGGAGTTTGCTTCGGCGGGTGCGGAGCTCAGAGTCTGTGCTACTCTTCGAGCTCGTGGTGTTTGCTTCGGTGCGGAGCTCAGGTCTGTGCTACTCTTCGAGCTCGCGGTGTTTGCCGGTGCCGGGGAGCTGTCTGTGCCGTTTCGCGGTGTTTGCTTCGGCAGTGCGGGCTCAAGTCTGTGCCACTCTTCGAGCTCGCGGTGTTTGCTTCGGCGGGTGCGGAGCTCAAGTCTGTGCTACTCTTCGAGGCTCGCGGTGTTTAACCGGCGTGCGGGCCCAAGTCTGTGCTACTCTTCGAGCTCGCGGTGTTTGCTTCTGCGTGTGCGGAGCCCAAGTCTGTGCCACTCTTCGAGCTCGCGGTGTTTGCTTCGGCGTGTGCGGAGCCCAAGTCTGTGCTACTCTTTGAGCTTTCCGCAGCTTCACCCCTTTCCATTCCTGCAATAAGGCCTTCTCGGTATCCCTGAAAAGAGACAATGCCACTCAACGGACGGTTGACCGCAAAAGAAAGTACAGTGCAAGGTATCAAAAACTTCATGGAAGAGATGTGCAATTCGCTCCCCAAAATCTTTACTTGTAGATCACGATGCATGCCACCACATGAGACAACTAGTTATGCACTCATATATGAATCTATATATATATATATATATATGGGTAAGTGTTTATGCATGCATACAGAACAAAAATAGATGCCCCATTCGGGGTATAGGATGTATGCCCACAACCCCATTTGGCATGTATGTACATATGTGTATATGTGTACGAACACACATCTGCATAGGCCACTTTGCCAATTGGATTCTCATCGACCACACTCGATTTAAACCTTGCAGGAACACAACCTTGCTGATCTGGAAATTTAAGCCGCCATCTTAATATCAACCGTCTAGTGAGTGCGATCGCATGCGCCCTTCACAAGTGATTGCACCTAAGTGTAAGCGAAATTGGCCATTTAAGCATGCAAGTACAACAGGACAGGTAAAACATCTCACAAAATTATTCACCTCACTGTCACAACTCACCTTTATGAAATCGTGGATCGCTTCACGATACGCTTGTGCACTGTGTGCATACATATAATTAGAGTAACTCAATCGCATAATCCAGAAGTCAGAAGCTTTTGCCTGAAAGATTGAATCGCCACTCGGGTGCGGGCCAAAACACAGTTGACAAGCGCAAGCACAACGCTTCTCTTGCTCAACTCACCCTCATACTTAGCAGTCCAACGAAAACGTAAGCGAGACGAACAGGCCTTCCGGACTTCTACGAAAAATGCAGCTCACTTCTTCGGCAACTACATATATCCACAAGTGGAGAGCTTGCATGGGCTGCAGAGGCTCATCGGTTTGTGGCTACCAGTACCGTGTCCGGTAGGCAAGGTACTCGAGAAGTTAGCATGAGGTCGTCACGAAAGTGACAAGGTCTCCACAGAAATTATATCAGGAGAGGGCTATGCAAGGCAAGCTGTTGGCTGAGGACAAGACTGATGAACGTAGAGGGTTTCTCTCGCAAAGATGTGACTAGGCAGAGCATGCCATAGGTAAGGGCGGAGCGAAAGAAGCGCGGGACCTCACCGTTCGGTGTACAGCTTTTGCAGCACTGGCTTTAGCCCCTTTATTCCCTTAGAGGCCACCTCCGTAACGGTCGTCTCTGCCCTCGGAGACCCACCGAAAAGCGGACAAGCTCCCCTTAGGGAGACCAGAGCTTTGGCAAGCCGAATCAAATGCTCCTAATCGAGCAAATTGAACCGAGAAACAAAGTGTTTTGTAAGTGCCGGGGAGCGTGGTTAGAGGAAGTGAAAGTCCAGCCTACCAAGCTCTTGACGTAATGATGAGCGAGCTTCTTCTCCGGTCGTGGCGCCTGAGCATAGTATAATGCAAGCCATTCGGGCCAAGTGAGCGTCAGTGTGGGTCGTCAAACGTTCGGCTAAACACCTCTGTCGAGAGGGGAGGGTGAAACAGCCTTGTTGTCACGCCTAGAAATTCTCGGGGAAATGCGAAATAAGCCACCTGACGTGTCGCCATCTCGATCCTCATCC
Organism: Cymbomonas tetramitiformis; assembly: GCA_001247695.2. Lineage (NCBI taxonomy): Eukaryota > Viridiplantae > Chlorophyta > Pyramimonadophyceae > Pyramimonadales > Pyramimonadaceae > Cymbomonas > Cymbomonas tetramitiformis. The sequence goes on from LGRX02017564.1 coordinate 10,335, forward strand.
GATTTCTCCTGCACGCTCGGGAACTACGTCAAAACGCACGTATCAAGCACGCGCTGCAAGGCTTCTGCGGATACAGTGTACTGGTCAGGAAACAGACTTCTACTGGGGATGAACCAAGTTGTCGTTTGTAGTGAGAAAAGGAGAGGTGGACGATTCAAGGAATAGTACTGGAAGAGTTCTGAATTATGCAGGCGCACACAGCCAAAGGGGTGCTTACAGATAGGCCCAACGATTCCCAGTAACGCTTCCTTGCCTCCGGGAACGCCTGCTAGAACGAAGCGATAGTTAAGGGAAACCATGGTGAGCGATAAACCCTGCGTATCACAATCGAATTCAGGGCAAGGAACCAGTATCGTGACTTTGAATCCTGTGCTGTGGTCCTTACGCTAGTTCTATGACAGTGCTGTGAAAGCGCTGTGAAGCGCGTTGCGATCGGCGTACCGCCTTGAGTTCAGCAAAGGTGCGCTGTTTCCTCGGCACGTAACCTGCACGTTCAAAAACTGAAACAATCGGTCAAAGCCGCAGATCACAGGTCTATTCGCAAGATGTTTACGCAAAACACAGTGCATGCAGTGTCTAACGACACCGATAGCACTTCTTACGCAGGCGAGGGCGTTAGTGAGCCACCTAATGCTATCAATAGCATAGCAAGAAAGATGCAAGATCTTCGAAAAGTAAGGACCTGGCGGATCTGGTATTGAAGACGGCCACACAATTTCCTTGAAGTCCTCGCGCAGATATCGGTTTACGCGGGACGCATTGCTTTTTAATCTTTGGAAAAGATTGCCTCGCGCAGTAGACATTAGTGACTTTGGAAGGCCCGAAAGGCCTTGAGATGTCGACAAAGGTGGAACGCTTGTAACACAAGTCGTGTATACCCCAGGGTAACTTAATATTTTGCTGGCATCTGAGGAATAGGAGGTTTCAATCAAGAATATGCGACCCTTTCCTGTAACCGTAATAAAAGGCCAACTTTAGTTTAAACTCCAGAGTTTGGGTGGTTTTTGTCCTTTCGAAAAAGTTCTCGTTGAAATTTTCACTCCACAATCACACGTCAAGGCTTAGTTAGTTGTGTTAGATTGTTCATATATTCGGATGAAATTGTGACGTTTCATTGTGAGTGTACGCAGGTTCTGTATCATCGTGATATGATGTATTGTTAATTGTTCATGAATGAATGTGTGCCTCTACAACAACAAGGCTCGATGTCACACAGACAGTCACAGAGATAACGTCCTGCACGTTAAAATTGCACAAGCGTCAAGGCTCAAGCCGTCGAAACGAAAACCCTGCGCTGGAGCAGCTACTGTTGATGTTGATCGCCGACTTTCCTTCCGTCATCGGTGATGACCGTCATTCAGGAGACGGATCGTCCGATCTCACTCCCCGGATCGAGGAAATGAAGGATCACGAAGTGGCTGTTCACCTCCAGCTTCGGAGTCCAAGTGTCGCGGGGTGTCGCTCTGAAGTCGGAAATTGGTGAAAATACTTCACTTTTCCTACCTGCTGAAGATTGCTGCGTCTTTCTCCTCCGTTTCCTAACACAATTTTTCTTTTGCAAACATGAGTTTCGCAGCAATCGCTTCTAATTCTGATTTGCGGAGGGCGACCCGCGCCTCCCGCAGCGCACGGGCTCGTCAGCCTGACGAGAATTCCGTACCCAACGTGACGCCCGCGCTGAATGCAGCAACCTCGTCTCCGCGGTTCTCCCCTCCGCGGGAGGAGCCCGCAATCTTTCGCTCCTTGGGTCTTCATGAATCTGAAGACGGTGACGAGGTGGTTGACGCGGGGGAAAGCTGGTCGCGGGAGAATGTTGAAACGCCGGAGTCACCGTCAGGACCGTCCTTGTTGGATATACCCCTAAGACCCGGGATATATTCACTCAGTGATAGTTTTCTCAGAATGTAATAAAGTTGATAAGTTAACCCGTTATATGGGCATAAACAGTTAGGGTTCTGGTTCGGGTGACAGTCATAAACACTACTACGGGAAGAGTCACACGAAAAGTAAGCGGTGCGACAATTCAAGCACACCACCTAGTGTGGTGACCGGCCAGTCGAAGTGGAAACCTGTGAACAAACACCATCTACAGCGGTGGAAATCTAGCGCGTGGCGATGCGTCCCGTCGAGACGGGTGCACTCGCCCGGAGCTTGGGGCTCGCCGGCCTCATCAGCACCCCGAGTGTGGGTGCCGCGCTCCGCGCTCGGCGGCGGGGCATGCGTGCGCGGTGTGCTGCTCCCAGGCACGCGCATCAACCTCTGCAAGGAGGCCCGATGCGCCTGGACGCGGTGCACACGCTGCGCGCTACCCCCAGGCACCATGCGTCGGGTGTGCCTGGCGGGGCAGCGGCGCGTCACGCAGCCCGAGACAGCACAGCGAGAGCTGCTGCCTCATGGCGGTGCGCCTGGCGCGCTCGCGGTGGCTGCCATCTGCCACTCGCGGCGCGCTCTCTCCCCCCCAAAAGAAAAAGCGGTCCGCTCCCGGACGCTTCACTCTCGGTGGCCCTAAGGGGAGGGCGCGGGTGAGCACCTCGGTGTGCTCACCTCGTGGCAACACGCATGCAAGGGTGGGCCTCCTTGCACGCGCGTGACGATGCGTCCCGTCGAGACGGGTGCACTCGCCCGGAGCTTGGGGCTCGCCGGCCTCATCAGCACCCCGAGTGTAGGTGCCGCGCTCCGCGCTCGGCGGCGGGGTATGCGTGCGCGGTGTGCTGCTCCCAGGCACGCGCATCAACCTCTGCAAGGAGGCCCGATGCGCCTGGACGCGGTGCACACGCTGCGCGCTACCCCAGGCACCATGCGTCTGGTGTGCCTGGCGGGGCAGCGGCGCGTCACGCAACCCGAGACAGCGCAGCGAGAGCTGCTGCCTCATGGCGGTGCGCCTGGCGCGCTCGCGGTGGCTGCCATCTGCCACTCGCGGCGCGCTCTCTCCCCCCCAAAAGAAAAGCGGTCCGCTCCCGGACGCTTCACTCTCGGTGGCCCTAAGGGGAGGGCGCGGGTGAGCACCTCGGTGTGCTCACCTCGTGGCGACACGCATGCAAGGGTGGGCCTCCTTGCACGCGCGTGGCGATGCGTCCCGTCGAGACGGGTGCACTCGCCCGGAGCTTGGGGCTCGCCGGCCTCATCAGCACCCCGAGTGTGGGTGCCGCGCTCCGCGCTCGGCGGCGGGGCATGCGTGCGCGGTGTGCTGCTCCCAGGCACGCGCATCAACCTCTGCAAGGAGGCCCGATGCGCCTGGACGCGGTGCACACGCTGCGCGCTACCCCCAGGCACCATGCGTCTGGTGTGCCTGGCGGGGCAGCGGCGCGTAGGGTTTTCAGAAATTGGCTAATTTTCGTGGCGGCTATTCCATATTGTTTCTAAGGGAAGTGGAGAAATGTCCAATCAAGGGGATTTATTCCCGTTCAGGAATAAGGGAATTCCCGTCGGGAATTCCTCCTAGGACCTCCTGTCCTCCGAGGACCTCCTATGCATGGCATCATTATTGTTTGGGCTAGAAATATGACATGTAGGTCGTATTGATTATTCCGAGGAGCATTTCGCTTTTCATACGCGAGGGGAGGGGGTGGTACGGGGCAGCGAGGAGTGGAAATTCCGTTTCGCCGAGAGCAATGTTTCATTTCTCAAGCTTGAACCACCTCCCTTTCGAGGTTTCGTTTCACACGGGGGGGGAGGGTGGGTACCGAGAACGGGAACAGAATTCAAATCGAGCACATAGAACATATAGAACTCACGGAACGGGGAATTTCCGTCGGAAATTATTTAAAGAATAACTTATTTTATCGCTTCTCAAGTTTGAATACCTCAACTCAGGTTTCGTTTCACACGGGGAGGGACAGAACCGGGAATTCCATATAGAACACATGGAACACACGGAACGAGAATTCCCGTCGGGAATTATTTGAAAATACTTTATTTTCTCATGAGTCAAGTTTGCAATACCTCAACTCAGGTTTCGTTTCACACTTTTTCCCTAGAGCCGAAAGCATTTTCACTGTCCTAAAGCATTTTTTACGGCTGTATATCATCTTCAGGATTCAACTGCAGAGAGCGACACTATAAAAAAAGTTCATGTTGTGCTCCGATAAGTTATATATAATTGTATGTCCGTGTGTCATCTCATATGATTGAACCTAAAGTTTTATTCTAAAACATAAAAAACTGTTTGCCGGCTGCCTTGGCATGCCACGTAGGACGATTGCGGGCGTCCTCGTTGGGGTGCTGCCAAGGTCCGTTTTTGGCATCGTTCAATATCGAACAATGAAATTGTCAATATGTGACGCGCGGGCTAGATGGTAATTTCGCGGGTATTTATGGGTGCGCATGTGACAGAAGAACTCTAGTCGCACTTTCTTTATTTCAGTCTTTAGTGTTTTCATCTTACATGTTAGTTTGTTGTACTTGCCAGCTTGGAAAGTGTTTATCGGAATCGCGCAGTTGTGCCTAACTCTATTGTGGATCCCAAGCCCTAACTGTACTTGCTAGTCACCACCCTCCGTACAAAGGTGGTGTGGGTGAAATCTGCTCAGGCAGCTCTGACCGGTAGTACAGACATACATGACCTCTAACTAACAGGTTTATTAGTCTGCGACACAGTGTGACTGACTAGCCGTAACCGACCGTTCGTTGACCGACCGTAGGCCGTAGGAGTACAGTTCGAGGTTTCAGGTTTTAGGAATTCTCTCTATCCGGGTATTCGTCTCACCGTCATTAATTATCCCTATCTCAAGTGACACCTCACTGTTAATTACGCGTTCACTTACATACCGTTTGGATATATTCTTTTACCTGACGATAATCACATTGAGTTTTTGTTCTATCCGTTTTCCGTATGATGCCGTCTCTCCGCTAGATTGGTGTATAGCAATTTCCTGTATCGGTTCCGCATCCTAGACGGCATACTACAATTATATGGCGTGTGCTCAACCACTCCATACACAATGAAATAATGGCCGGATATCCACGTCTTCCTCTTCATGTTTTCGCGGATTACAACATTACATCCATACACATAAAAGTGTAGATGCGATGCTTATATTCAATGCGTCGCCGGTCATCACGAATCACAAGGCAATAATAAGCATGCTTATGAGTTTGTCGGTCTGACGGTCATGCTAAAAGAAGAACCGGTAATATGGCACAGCCTGGATTCCAGGTTACAACCAGCGTTATTCACAACCTGGCTAGTACCCATAGTCACAGTAGAACAAAAACTGAGGTGTGTAGCACATGAGCTGCATCTCATACAGAATAGAGTCCAAAATGATCATAAGGTGTGTGATGCTATAAGTTGATGGTGATTCTATGTTATGTACTCCATGGCTACATCCAAGCTAACTATTCCAAGCTGCAGCATCATTTGCTGTCTCATCAGCCAAAGCTTCTTCACCAAGCTCCCTGCCAAAAGTTTACTGAGGGCTTATGATGCACTCTTGCGCAAGAACTCGTTGTGGTTGCTTAATTGAAAGCGGTCAAGCAGGATACAACGTTGGCTGTCCGTACAAGCAGGATACAAAGTTGGCTGATCGTATGACCAAGAACATACCTATATATGTTTGCCGCATGGCGGATTTCCTCTTTGTTGTGCAATCTTTTCAGCACTCCAGCCAGCCTTAACTTGACCGTACGCTCTGCAGCATCACCTGCCAACGGTCCTTCACCTGCAACGATTGAAAAAGGGTTGAGCACAGCAGAAGTTTTCTCATCAGAGATTTCAGAGAGGCCAAGAAGAAAATAAGAGCGCAGAGTGTTTGCATGAGCCTTTTGTGACCCGAAAACATACAGAGCACAAGCGGCACGAACCAGGTGATAAAGCAGTCTGCTCTCGCTGAAGCCACTTCTGGTAGTATCTAATAGCCTCTTGAAAACTGCTTTGTGCAGCCGCCACCTGAAGTTTGGCAAAAGGAAGACTGGAATGAGACCATATAATGTAAAGAACACGCCACCTCGCCTGTGATTAACAAACTTTGCACTGTCCACGGGTCCGCCGGGCAAGAGCGCACCTTGTCGAGATGTTGATCCAAGTTGCTTCCCACGGAGTCACACAAATTCCCAAGAGCTTCCGTCACATTCATAACCAGAACATGAGAAGGCGATAATTCCTCTTCCAGAAGCTTGAGCCCCGCATCTGTTGCCCTCACACTTGGGAACTTGTACATCTTTGTGTGCAACTGTTTGCGTGGAATGAGGAGGGTCCTCAAGCAGACAGGCACTTCGAAAGGAAGCCCTCAACACAGATGATAAAGCAAGGTGACAAGATTGTTGCAGTCATATGAACGTCGACTTCAGTGCCGATTCTCTATACGTTTCTCGATAGGTGGCAACATCCTCCCGACATCAGCAAAAGCATAATTGCGGGGATTGTCAAACGCTTAGAAGCGTCTTGCTGACTGCTCTATGTGGCACCAACCGGTATGCGCAGGTGGTATGCTCGTAGAAGTTACCGTAGGCGACTAGCATGGCTTCACTCGGATCCTTGTCACCCTTTGCAGAATTCGTTCGAGCTTTCAAGAAAGAATAAAGAGTGAGAGACGTCTTAGCAAGTCCTGGCGCAAGTAGTCGGAAAGCGAGGAGAAGTAACGTGTTATTCCCTCGCAAATGTGCAAGTTGGCAGATCTTCGTCAGAGAGTCCATCATGAACAACTCCTTGGTCTGCTCTGGATATGGCAACATTACATAGGAGAACTCAGTGATGGTTACTTCCTGTTGGAAAGACAGGCCGGGTGCATTTTCTGTCTCTTCACTAAAACATACTCAAGTAGCTGAGAAGATGAGTTGACGTTTCGCAGACCAACCACATTAGAACCCTAAAGTGGAGAACGCGTTCCAGCTGCCCTCGACGTCCTTTTCTACGAGTGGGAGTATAAAAACTACTTGCAAGGAATACGTTGAAACTCGTCCGGTTCTACTTTGTGGATATATATGTGAAGAGACTATTAAGAGCTTGTCTGCTGTTCAGAGACTTGGCTGAGGTACCTTGACGCAATGCGACATCAGTCTCGATGCGCACGCCAAAGTATGACAGATAAACGCAAACTAGCACTCAATATAGAGAAAGGCAGTGAAGTTACCGGTAACGTGCACTGCTGTCGGCGCAGCCATGTCTGGTAAACATAGGAAAAGGGCATCGTTGTAGGGCGGGCCTACATCGGAGATCCATCTTATCCACAAGACAGAATTGAACACAGACATCTGGTGGCAGAGGAAGTCGGGTCTTCTCGACGGACCCAAACCAGATTTAGCAAGAATTGCTGAAAGCTTTTCGTCGCCTGAGGAGTCTCCACCAATTGCGACTCCACCTATGACCGTGAACTGTTTCCCAATGTCTCCTGCATAGAACTGGTACAGGTCACAGTGTGCAATCTACGAATAATATTATTGATATCATAACAATATTGTAGCAAAATCAAACTCTAAAATAGCAAGTTCTGGCTCATGGACGCATCAAAATCTGAAACTCACCTAGAACTTCTTGCACAGCAATCATAACACCATCCTCAAACTTTTCTTGTGCTGCACCTTTGAAAGAGTAGTAGCGCAAATCACCCGTAGGAAGCGTGCACAACTAATTAAAAAAACACGGTTTATGGTAAACATATTCCACCTTCCGGATCTTCATCTTGACATTCTTCGTCGCTGTCTGACACGTCAAGCTTATCAAATTTGTCATACCAGCGCTCCATATTATTTTCGCAAACCGATAGGTCGGAAGGTACCTGGATATCACACATAAGCAACTAGGATCTCTTCCAGGAGCAATTTCACCTTGGTACACCATATATTGAAAACTGGGTGATTTCCATAACAAGACAATACATAAACAGTATAGCCGTCATGGCGGATTACCTTCAGCGGCAATCTTCGTTATCGAGATTCTTTTGGCTTCTATGTTAAAGGATTAGGCGGATTTAATTAAGAGCGCTCAGAGAGGACGCATAATAAGCACTGTAAGCTTGTGGCTAGACAGACATGCACCTTGAAGGAGCAGGCACGGCTTCAAGTTTCAGAAAGGATCTCTGACGCCATTCTCTTCCTTAGGCTCTGTAGAATACTGATGGCGGATATATGAGACGGCAGCGTTGTCCGAAAATTCCTCTTGTCTTTCGTCCTGCAGTGTCGAGGTCCAGACAGAGTCAGTCTCTCCACTCGTCTGATAATCTTCATAACTTCTTAAGCCTTAGTCCAAGAGTAAGTTTTAAAAAGTTACACTTCGCAGTTTGTCTTTGAGTTTCGAATTCCATGGAGCACGCATTCGATTTCGAAGACCGGCGCGAACCCCTAGTTACTAGTCACCCTATGTCTTCCCCCTCCCTCGCCCCCCCTTTCCTCCCTTCCGTTCCCCCTTCCCTCCTTCTTTCCCCCTGCCCCCATATATTCCCCCTTCCCTTCCACCCTTTCCACCTTCTTTCCCCCCCTTTCCCCCTTCTTCCCCATTTCCTCCATGCTTTTCCCCCTTTCCCTCCCTATGACTTATTCCCCAAGATGAAAGAACGAAAACACAACACTCCCTGCTGTTGGAAGCCGGATTGTAGATACGTTCAAGTGTATCATGATTGAATTGAGTATCTCTATGACGTTCGGGTTTTTGGCAGCCTTGGTACCATTCACGCGTGACACCGCGAGGCCCTCAGATGTGCCCTCGAATTTAAGCTCT
>LGRX02017567.1:0-10413 GCA_001247695.2 Cymbomonas tetramitiformis
ACCTTTTGCGAGAACCGTGCCCACCTTCCTGCCCCTGGTCTTGGGTGCGGTCGCCGACATGGTGATGTTGAAAAAGAAATAAGGGAAACAATGGACACGTACAGATTTTGTGACAGAGATGCCCGTGCCCAATGAACGTCGGCAGAGAGTCGAATCTTCAACAGTATAAATAGTCTTATAATGATAATTTATCATTATAGCTATAATGATAAATTATCATTATAGGCCTTATAATGATAATTATCATTATAAGGCCTTATAATGATAGTATCATTATAAGGGTTGCCAACTTGGTGGTCTCGGTCGGGTATCATTATAAGGCTTATTATATAATTATAGGACTTATCATTATATGGCTTATTACTGTACTGTACGAGGAAAACAGCCTTGAATGGTCACGAGGCTCACGACCATCCTCATCGATCGACAACAGCACGAGGAATCGAGGGTGCAGAGTACCAGAGTTCACGTTCGAGCTCGTGAGATTTGATGAGTCACACAAACAACAAGGTCACAAACAAGGGTCGGTATCGCGATTTTTTAAACTTATCAAATAACAATGAATAACTCTGTTTTTATCATCGAACGACAACGATAACTTTTCTAACTTGTCGGACGACACCGACAATTTTGTGAACTTATCGGACGACAACGACAATTTTGTGAACTTATCGGACGATGGCGATAGTTTTGTGAACCTATCGATCGATAATGACAAGCGAAACGAACTAATCGAGCGATATGAATAACAGATTTGCCTCCCAAATATCGTGATAACTATCGATAGTTCGATACCACACTGCCAAGACCCAAGAGCACAATAACTGCTAATGCAATTGACAGACACAAAAATAGGTGGCAGGCACAACAAGCACACACATACATAATATCACTGACTTAGTGTTGATGGATGCCATAAGAGAATGCTGAAGAGTCCCTTCCTTCACTGACTTACGCAGATCTGAGTGCATCTGCCCGCAGGCGCTAAATGTTCTCTCCACGCCTGCAGTGCTAGCAGGTGCCGCAAGGAACTGCCTCGCCATGCGCGCCATGTTCGGCAGCTCAGTGGAGTTCCCTCGCCACCACTCCAAGATATCTAAGTTCCCATCACAAGCAGGAAGGCTCAAGTACTTCTTGAATTCATCTTCAACTTCAGTGGAAGGCGCGGCGGATGCTGATGAAACAAGATTGTCCTCATCGTCATCACTATCTTCTAAAAAGCTAACTAGGTTGCTCTTCTGCTCAATATGCTCAAGGGCTGGCGAAGGGACCGCAAGAGGGGTGCCAGACTCTTTAGGCATCCAGTCAGCCTCGTACGCAGAGCGTGCCAAGTGAATGATGTGTGATCTGGTCAAAGTACCTGACCGCCAGCCCTCCAACATTTTGAACTCCAAGTTTTTGTACCGCGGATCGAGGAAGGTGGAGACAGCAAAATCTTCCAGCTTGCAAGCTAGAAGATCCTTGAAGAACCTGGCACTCATCACAATTGCAACACCAAATTCAATCACACAAAGATATCTGCCGTTCTGCCCAACACCAGGTTTATGCACCGCGTGAATAGCTACAAAAACGACAATTTATCGGAGTGCGCACCTTTGTTCAATGGCATCAAGCAGGTTTTGTCTTGCCTCTTGCACACTTATGGTCTCGATTTTCCTGACTACCTTATTGTACTTCACTTTGCTCTCGGCCTTGAGCTTGTGGATCAAACCCCCCACCACCGGCAAAACAAAACCCGAACTTGGCGAAGAAGTGGTCTGCAAAAGGTCCACTGCCTTGGTAGTCAGGTCCAATATGTACAAGGACTCTTTGACTATGTCCCATTCATACAGGTCCATCTTATGGTCGCGGTAACGACTTCCGTCCGGATTATCCACCGATGTCGCCGCCCTTTTGGGGTGCTCCACATCGTAAAGCTGCACCGCTTCCTATGTAAGACATGCACACTATCAAAACACTCTTCTAGCAACACATACAATTATTCGTCTCAATCAGCAGTATATATATACATATATATGTATACAAGGCACACAACAAAAATACAAGGCACACAAAATCCCGGAGTTGTGATGGGTCGTGCACACCTGATTCTCTACGAACCACTTGGCCTGATTACGCGCTCCCTTCCACCCACTGCGTGTGGCGTTATCTTGATGAGGTGGGGAAGTTCGTGAAAGTCCGTACTTGTCTTGGCAATCATGCAGTAGCTTTCGGCCGATCACTGAATGGTTGAAGTGCGTGGTCATACCACGCAGCTTCGTGAACGCCTCCTTCACACCGTCCGATGTCAAAAACACAAGGACGCAGAGGGCAAGCAGGTGACAGTTGCACTCATGTCCGTCGAAGCACCCCCAACCCGAAATCATGTTGGAAGCACTATCCGATGTGGTAGAGTGAACAAAGTCCTTCACAGTGTCCACTGTGATGGAAGTTTCACCGCTATCAGCACTGCCAAGCTGATCCAGGGTGTACTCACCAACCCCCATGTCTGCTAAGCTTTCCTTCGTGGAACGCTCGATTTCCAAGCCCGTGTGACGAACATCGCTAAAAGGTACCGCGGAAAGCAACTTCTCGTGAAGCACCATGCCCTTGTCGATCCAATACACCAAGATTCCGAAGATGGCAATGCCACCTTCGGACCACAAATCACCAGCGATGGAGGGCATGATACCCTCCCCCAAAAGTGCCGCAAGATAGAACTTCACCTTGTTCTTCCCCTCAACGGACAACTCCAAAATGTACTGCGTCACCAACTTGTAGGTGGGAGGGACATAGCTACCATGGAAGATGAACTCGAAGATATCACGAAGCTCGCGGTCAGATTCTCCGATGCTGAGAGGCCTTTTATTCCGAACGATCCAGAGGGCAAACTGCATACACAAACAAACATCAATACCGAAATAAATATTCTAGGAGCGAATACCAACATAATGTCTTCGCTATGTTGACTATGATAAAATCATAGTCAGTCATAGTCAATGAAAAAGGGCTCTTCGCCCAAGCACGGCCAGAGGCGGGGAGCCACCAACCAAGCGTATCACTCGACTCAGGTGGTCAACCTACATTCAAGCATATGCGACACAATGCCATAGTATTTGAGAGGCGCACGTCCATTTTCAATTTTCAATCATATTCACTGCCACGCAGAGGTCATGAGAAAATACCGACATAAGAAAATCTATAGAGAGTGAAGGAAGGAGGTGGGGGGGAGAGGGGAGGGGGGAGGCACCTTCTTATGCAACTCGTCACGTTTTTCGTCGGAAATAGGTGGCAACATCGCCTCTATGGTCCCAACTTTGGCGGCGTTGACGCCCCGAGTCTCCTAAGTAGTTGCAGAGTCGGCAGACTCAGCCTCGACCATCTTGCAATACAAGTCCTTGTGTATGTGCGCAAGATGAGAGCGTAGGTTGGAAGTGTTCCCACTCCACGTAGGCGAAGAATCCGGTCCACATACTTTGCAGCACAGCGCGAGGACCTTCTCGGGCTGCTCAGGACACAGACGAACTTTGTAGAATGCCCAACACGCTGCTTTGCGTTTCCCCCCCTTGCCCTCCACCCAGTTCTCGTCCAGTGTGCTGGCATCTTCATCTGTGAATTTATATACACAACGAAAGACCGGAATGCAGTGAGAACGTGGGCCGAAGACAGCGAAGTTCAAACGCAAGAAAACACAACGAAGAACGAACGAACGAAGAAGCACAACGGGCGAAATGTGTAACACACGCACTTCCAGATGCACCTGAAGCACTTTGTTGTTCTGAAGGGGTCTTCCGTTTTTTGTTGGCCCTATTATTCTGCGCATCAACCCGGGATCGTTCTTCCTTGTCCTTGCGGAAAGCTGCTATCTCCTGTTCGTGTCCGGCGAGATTCTCGATGGGCTCCCATGTGTCCTCGTTATCAGTGAAACCCTCCCAACCTATGAGCCACACAGGTTTACCTTTCCTTACTGCTTCCGCTTTTATCTCACGGACGGAGAAGACAGTGTCGTCGCTGCCCGTGAGGTCGTAAGGGTTTTTCTGAGTTCGTTTCACAGGGCCTTGACCCTGCGCGAGCAGAACCACGTCGGCGTCACTGGTCTTTCTGCGCTTGGCACCTTTACCACGAGGCATCTTTACTCAACGAATTTCGAAACAGTCGGTACGTAGATTAGCGATGAATGGGATTAAAATGCTCACAGATTATATTTTTATACGAATTCCTCGCTCGCCCCTACTTTGCTATTCCGAAGTCTGCACCAATAATATGAAGTTTTGGAATCATCTTGGGATCGATGAATAACGGTTGTTAATTGGTTGGATCGATGTGGTTTAGAATGGTACCTATCGTGATAGCTCAAGATCACGTTGATCCGTCAAAGTGGTTATCGTACTTATCGATTACTGCCATTCACATGAGGTGTCGATTAATCAAATAACAAAATCGCGTCGAACCTATCGAGTGACGACGACAATTCCGGTGAACCTGTCGAGCGACGACGACAGTTTTGTGAACCTGTCGAGCGACAACGACAATTTTGCGAACCTGTCGAACGACAACGACAGTTTTGCGAACTTATCGAACGATAACGATATTTACGATAAGTCGTTTGAACATATCGAACGACGACGATAACTCCGATTAATCGATTAATCGGAGTTATCGAACTATCGATACCGGGCCTTGGTCACAAACCGCAACCGCCGTCGGACACATTCGCTCGTCTACACATATCGACATATGATATTGGATATGGTGATATAGTATATAAATTGTATAAGTATTGACTTTTCAGCCCTCGACCAATCTACACTCGAGAAACCGTTTCCTTGTTTCAGACATAGTGGTATTGGTAGTATAAATTAAATGATAGTGGTAGGATGTGGCAAGGATGTGACAGTGATATGTGGATCGATGGCTGAACTCTTAACGCTTCGATTGATCGAGGGCTGAAATGTCAACACTATATGATACAGTGACGCGCACACGCGCTGGCCATGGTGGTGAATTCACTCGCACTATAATATATAATGTATATTATAATTATTTATATCAAGATATATGGCTACTGCCCCGTGGTTCGGTACTATCTCAAGTACCGAAGCTTATCATCATGTAGGCCATGCTATCAGGTTATATGGTCTAAATGGCATCGTAGAAAAATCATTTAGGACCCATTTGATGTATTGTTTATGGTGGTTTCAACGACAACCGCCACTTTGCATGTGTAAACATGCCATGCTTTCGAGGGGTGCAATGCCTGAAAATTAATTGTTTTGCTCGGTACTATCTCAAGTACCGAACACGCGGAGGCCCATTAGGCTTAGTAGGCGGTCATCCCAAGTCTTATACATCGGCATGTTTCTTCATTGGGACCTAATCTAAATGTTTGTTGCACATTATGCCACTAGAAGGTCAGCATGGCCTCCGCACCTACGCGTGTTAGCTCCACCCATGGGGAAATTCGAATTTCCCCCAAATTTCACGCTTGACTTTTTGGTAAACGGCCGTATGCCATCGTGCACAATGATCTGAAATCTCAATATATAGTGCACTTCAAGGTCTCCAAAAATCGATATGTATGTATGCTTGAATATTCTATATGTGGGCAGCCTATATTCGTATCCTCTTGACCTCGCCGTACGATTCTCGCATCCCCACCGTGGCTTCCTTTAAAAACAAAATACACCCTCCAAGTGCAAACTCGAACCCAAACTCAAACGCTTGTAACTCCCTCAATTTTGAGAGTTGTCTGAGCTATAATCAAGTAATATATCATGATTATATGTCACACATGACATTTGAAAGATCACAGGGCATCTACATGACTCTCGTATGCTTTTTTGGCACGGCATAGCGTTTTCCCGACATAATCAGGGTGCCCCCGACAAAAAAAAAATGAAAAAAATGAAAATCAGATTGGCGCTCACAAATAACGGTAAAAACCCATCATAGGACTCCATTTAGTTCATATGTAACACTCGGCATGCGGAACATGTCCACATAATGCGAATGTTCGCTATGCGTACGTACCGCAGTACACAGTCAACCAGTCCCTGGCACCCTCCGAACCTCACAGATACACCTAGGACATCGCTCCTGATGCGTGCAATGCTCGTCGTAGTCTATAATATTATTACGAAACACATCAAAGCGATACACGACGCTAGGTCACCCATAGGGACGATCGCTCGCATACTAGTTGTGTACGCGTACTAATGATGTGTCTGCTAGGCTCTGGCACCCTCCGAACCTCGAACATGCACCTAGGACATCGCTTCCCATGCGTTTGATGTTTGTCGTAGTCTATGATATCACTATGAAACGCATCAGAACGATACACGACGCTTGGTCACCCATATGGGCGATCGCTCGCATACTAGTTATGTATGCGTACTAATGCTTTGTCTGCTAGGCTCTGGCGCCCCCCGAACCTCAAACATGCACCTAGGACATCGCTTTCCCATGCGTTTGATGGTTGTCGTAGTCTATAATATCATTATGAAACACATCAAAGCGATATACGACGCTTGGTCACCCATACGGACGATCGCTCGCATACTAGTTGTGTATGCGTACTAATGCTCTGTTTGCTAGGCCCTGGTACCCTCCGGACCTCAAACATGAATCTAGGGCATCACTTCCGATGCGTTTGATGTTTGTCGTAGTCTATAATATCATTGTGAAACACGTCAAAGCGATATATGATGTCAGGTCACCCGTAGGGACGCTCGCTCGCATACTAGTTGTGTGCGCGTAGTGTTGATGTTGCTCTGTCTGCTAGGCTCTGA
Organism: Cymbomonas tetramitiformis; assembly: GCA_001247695.2. Lineage (NCBI taxonomy): Eukaryota > Viridiplantae > Chlorophyta > Pyramimonadophyceae > Pyramimonadales > Pyramimonadaceae > Cymbomonas > Cymbomonas tetramitiformis. The sequence continues at coordinate 6,768 of LGRX02017567.1, forward strand.
CACCCTCCGAACCTCAAACATGCACCTAGGACATCGCTTCCGATACGTTTGATGTTTGTCGTAGTCTATAATAGCATTACGAAACACGCTAGAGCGATATACGCCGCTAGGTCACCCATAGGGACGATCGCTCGCATACTAGTTATGTACACGTACTAATGTTATGTGCGCCATGCCCTAACGCCTCTCTCGTTTTAAAATTTGTACCTCGGGCATTGTTCGTGGTGCGTTGGATGCGTTTCATAGTCCAGGATGTGGTGTGTAACGAAAAGCATGCGATATATGATTGGAGGGCATCCGTAAGGATGATCGATGGTGTACTATGTGTGTGCCCGCCGATTAGCTAGATAGCTAGGTAGGTCGTTACATACATGTAGGGCGGTGGATCATTCGCACGTATATACAACGAATGTCATTATGCCAACCGGCCCATGGCCGCATGTACCATTGGCTATGACATATATCTTCAATCTGATTCATTGCCGAGCTGGTTTGGTTCCCAAATCCGCTTCAAAAAAATCGAAAGGAGCGCCATCTTTTTGAACGGCAAGTGAGAACCACCATGTATCAAAAAGTACTACCCATGTGGCAATCTGCATCCATTGGGAACGCTACACGTGATATATTGACCAATGGCGCATAAGGCAACTCAGTTTGGGTCCCTGAGGCAACAATATATAAAGGGTAGCATCCACATATCAAAGGAGGGCATCGAAAAAAAATCCGGCGTTTCGGTACTTGAGATAGTACCGAAACGCGTTTCGGTACTATCTCAAGTACTGTGGGGCAGTAGCCATATACGTGGTGCCCCATCACGAGCACCACGGAAACTACAAATATATTTATCCCATATAAAAATAGATAAAGTCATATAAAGAACAAAAACACTCTTTATAGCAGGTTGGGCTTGAGCCCAAGCAAGGTTGGCATACACCAACCTCGACTTCCACACCTCAAGAGGTCGCGAATCAGCCACAAACCCATAAAAATAAAACAGCCGATGCCTTATTATCCTGAGTCGTTGCTCCTCAAACTTTGCGTACATATTCAAGGTGACTAAATGGGCAAGTGACCACGAGTTCGATGCGGTTGGGGTTCATCCCAAGCTAGGTTGCCCTAGTGGCTACTGCCCGAAGGTCCGGTCCTCCCACAAGGACCGAAGTGAATTTGGGCCACAGACCGCGTTTTTTCGATATAGTCGGTAAATGAGTGCTTTGGGGTCATATTTAGGTGTCCGATAATTATCTAAAAACTTATGTTGGGTGGTATACTCGGTGTAGCTATGTGATATACGTCATTGAAAAGTGGGGGCGAAACCGCTCGAAATTAAATAAAAAGGCCGGTCCTCCCACAAGGACCGGATTATTCCAATCTACCTACGCTCACTAAGTGGCCTTCCTGGCGCCCACTGCACATGGAATATACTGTAACATGACCTATTCGTGCCCTTTACAACGTACAACATCTTCGGAATCCGTAATACTGCGGGATATATCCCTCGCAATGTCATGCACCCACAAAAAAACTGGCTTGGGTGAAATTTGCCATCAAGATTTTGTATATAGATGGAACCTCATTGCCGCGCACAAGGCAGACATTAATATGTATCGATGATGTTAAGCATTCAAAAAATCATTTGATAGGTATATATGATGACTGCAACGTGACAGGGCGTAAAACGGTTAAATGCATATGTTGTTAGGCATCTAGACCTTTACACTTGGCTAGAAATACAATGATAAAATCGACCTTATAATCAGGGTTTCGGACCCAAACCCAAAAGTTACATATCTGCCAGTGTAATATGAAGTTGCCAACATGCAAAATGTGGTAAGCATGATTGGGTATAGTGTTAGGATAAAATTTTACTGCCTGACGGGATGATTCAGCTCGAAATTCAATTGGATAAAAATATTTGAGTGACATGCCATGTTTTTGAATGCCCTCCAAAGGTTGAAACTCAAAAATGATAGGGTGCATGCTACAAATGCATTGGATATCGTGAGTACATGAACATATATTGTATATGGCATATGTTCCCACTTAGTTTAGGTCCTGTAGAAATAATAATAATAATAAAACATTTACGCTAGCAAAGGGGACAAAGTCCTGAGAGTGCGGTATCCCTGCAAAGCAGGCTAGTGAAAACACCAGGGGCTACTCCCTCTGCTATAGCGCGCCCACAAAGGGGCTCAACCCACTTTTCAGCAGGGTGACATCTAGAGAAAAAGCTAAGTGCTAGGCAAAAAACTCTAGAAGATGGAGAAGCAGCCATGGCCGGGTGAGTGGAGGGGTGGCTGAATCTGGGCGGTGGGGAGAGAAGTCGGAGAATTAAGGGGTTTTTTGGAGACGTTGAGGAAGGGGTCGAGGAAGTGATAGGGGTATGGGGAGGGGAGGGGGGACGGCCCCTCCCCTTGTTGGGGACATGGACCATCTTTTATTGCAAATTTTTGAGATTTATTCCTGTAGATGCTAAAACTCGGAGGATAGTCAATAGGTACCACAAAAAGATGGTTAAAAAAATCCCCGCAAAGCCGGTCCTTGTGGGAGGACCGAACGCGATTTGGGTCTGCCTCCCACAAGGACCACCGGGCAGTAGCCACTAGACTTCCACACCTCAAAAGAACGCGTCCCTCCTCGGCATCCATCGGAATACCTGCGACACACACTGCGCACACCCAATATCGTGAGCTTAAATGTCAGCATAAACAAATTGAAAAATAAAAAACCGTCGAGCATTCAAACAATCCCTGCGCATATTTACAACAGTCACAGCACCGGCCGCCCCACAAGGCGAAGGAACGTTGAGAAAATTGTGAGCACTAATTGTTGGTGCGCAGCACTTAGTTGCTTCCTCAAAAAGTCAACGCATGCGATACGACTTGTGTCACAGTCGAGTGTCGCTTGTGTTGGACGTCATCGTCATCACCCCGTCTGTAGCATTAGCATTACCCATCTGTGACACGACATGACATGACATGACATGACATGACATGACATGACATGATATGACATGACATGACATGGCATCGCATCGTAAACACATTGCGCATATAATATCGGATATAATTTACAATATCGGATTATCGTTACGATGATATATTTTCTCGATAGTTTGGTATATTCATATTTGCATTTGGCACACAGTGCAGTGTTGAGTGTAGAACTAGATAGTGAGTGGTATGCAGGCTGAGGGGGAGGTGGACGGTCACACGACGGTGCACGGCACGGTCTCAGAAAGAATGCGATTCTACAACAATTACAATAAGTCCCGTCCTTGTTTGGGTAAAATGAAAATTCGTCGCGTCGCGTAACTTTTGATCGCAGCGATTTGATTGGTTGGAAAACTGTAAAGCGCTACGCAAAAGTTACGCAAGAGCGTCGCGTCGCGGAGATGTTTGGCCAAAGATCTTTTGCGTAGCATGCTACGCAGAGATAATTTGTCCAACATTTACGCGACGCGACGCTCTTGCGTCGCGTTTTTTGGTTCCACGTAGGATAAATTTGAAAACTGTTCGTCAGATCAAATCGGAGATAAAATAAATGGACGCTCCTTGGATATGCGACGCATGTGTACGCTCCACGTAGGCAGGTGCGACGCCTTCACAAATCTTTGGATAAAATTCGTCGTATAAAATACGATCTC
>LGRX02017567.1:11348-32466 GCA_001247695.2 Cymbomonas tetramitiformis
GTCTCAGTCCCGAAAAAATTCAGAACCAGCGTGACGGTCATATCGTCTCGCATCGTCTCGCGTGTCATCGTGAATTTAATTTCCAGGATTATTAAAACAAATCATCTATTTATCTTCCATCGATATCGCGGATACGATTGCCGTTGGCGTTGACTCGCTCAAGGATAAAGAGCTGCGCACCAACATTTACTGCTCATAATTTTCTCAACGGTCCGCCTCATGGGCGGAACGATGTCGTGGCTGCTGTGTTATGCGCAGGGATTTCGGAAGTGTTTGACTGCTTTTTATTTTTCAGTTTGTTTATGCATATGTGCCGACTCACGATACTCGTTTTGTGCAGCTTGTGTCGCAGGTTTTCCGATGGCGAGGAGGGGCGCGCTTTCTTGAGGTGTGGAAGTCTAGGGCAACCTAGCTTGGGATCACACCCAACCACATCGGACCCACCTTGTCCTCACGTTTTATTCAACTCACTTTGAATATGCATACAAAGTTTGAGCAGCATCGGGTTGGGATAAGCTATAGACTGATTTTGTTTTTGGGTTTATGGCGTCTTCTTCGCGACCTCTTGGGGTGTGGAAGTCAAGGTTGGGCATGCCAACCTTGCTTGGGTTCGAACCCAACCACATCAAAGGCATCTCATTTGCATATATTCATGCACTTGTCTTCGATATTCATGCAAAGTTTTAGGATCTTTGAGTTAGGATAAGCCTTAGGCAGATTTATCTTTGTGGGTTATGGCGCATTGTTTCCTTCTTGAGGTGTGGAAGTCAAAGTTGGCGTTTACCAACTTCGCTTGGAATCAAACCCAACCACGTCGGTATCGTACTATTATCTTTTATGTAACTTCAATAGTTATCCATATTTGCGTTTAATGACGTTAGGTCTTGTCATAGGCTTATGGGTTCATGGCGAACCCAAACCCAAAGCAAATAAATCTGCCTTAGAAATCAATTGCTCATTTCGCGCACAAGTAACTTGAAGCCTTGAGCTTCAGGTAACTCAAATATATATACGTCGGCAGTATTTGTGCCAAGTTTCGTACGCTAGAACGCACGGGAAGCCCTCGGCTGTTTGGCATCTTTGGGTTTGGGTACGTTCGAACCCAAACCCAATAAATCTGCCTTAGAAATAAATTGCTCGTTTCGCGCACAAGTAACTTGAAGCCTTGAGCTTCACGTAACTTGAAGGTACATACGTTGGAAGTATTTATGCCATGTTTCGTGATCTAGAACTTACGGGGAGCCCTCGGCTGATTGGCATACCCAAACCCAAAGATGCCAAACAGCCGAGGGCTTCCCGTGCGTTCTAGCGTACGAAACTTGGCACAAATACTGCCGACGCATATATATTTGAGTTACCTGAAGCTCAAGGCTTCAAGTTACTTGTGCGCGAAATGAGCAATTGATTTCTAAGGCAGATTTATTTGCTTTGGGTTTGGGTTCGCCATGAACCCATAAGCCTATGACAAGACCTAACGTCATTAAACGCAAATATGGATAACTATTGAAGTTACATAAAAGATAATAGTACGATACCGACGTGGTTGGGTTTGATTCCAAGCGAAGTTGGTAAACGCCAACTTTGACTTCCACACCTCAAGAAGGAAACAATGCGCCATAACCCACAAAGATAAATCTGCCTAAGGCTTATCCTAACTCAAAGATCCTAAAACTTTGCATGAATATCGAAGACAAGTGCATGAATATATGCAAATGAGATGCCTTTGATGTGGTTGGGTTCGAACCCAAGCAAGGTTGGCATGCCCAACCTTGACTTCCACACCCCAAGAGGTCGCGAAGAAGACGCCATAAACCCAAAAACAAAATCAGTCTATAGCTTATCCCAACCCGATGCTGCTCAAACTTTGTATGCATATTCAAAGTGAGTTGAGTAAAACGTGAGGACAAGGTGGGTCCGATGTGGTTGGGTGTGATCCCAAGCTAGGTTGCCCTAGACTTCCACACCTCAAGAAAGCGCGCCCCTCCTCGCCATCGGAAAACCTGCGACACAAGCTGCACAAAACGAGTATCGTGAGTCGGCACATATGCATAAACAAACTGAAAAATAAAAAGCAGTCAAACACTTCCGAAATCCCTGCGCATAACACAGCAGCCACGACATCGTTCCGCCCATGAGGCGAAGCGAAGGACCGTTGAGAAAATTATGAGCAATAAATGTTGGTGCGCAGCTCTTTATCCTTGAGCGAGTCAACGCCAACGGCAATCGTATCCGCGATATCGATGGAAGATAAATAGATGATTTGTTTTAATAATCCTGGAAATTAAATTCACGATGAACGCGAGACGATGCGAGACGATATGACCGTCACGCTGGTTCAGAATTTTTTCGGGACTGAGACGGAAACCACGTTCCAGTTCCAGCGCGTATAACCCTTCCCTTTCGACAATGACACAGTGTTAAGAGCGACTGAATTATATCCCGATTTTTCAAAAGAGGGGGATCTTCGATTCCATCTCCGATTTTTTCCCCAATACCCATTCCAGATATAATAAAACGTAACCACGTTGGACGCCACGTACGCATGGGCCGTCGTGCACACAGTCGCAGTACGCCGATTTATTCATCCTTAAATCTGGTCAGACGCGACGCGACGCGACGCGACGCGACGCGACGGCCGTAATCTCCTAACCAGATTTAAGGACGGGCCTAACCGAATAAGGTTAACGTTTAACCAAAAAAAACGGTGCACGGTCTCATCACAGCCTCGTTGTCGATGCCGCATATCATATGTCATATGTCATATGTCATGTCATGTCATGTCATGTTACGTCTACGTCTGCGTCTGTCACGTCATCGTCAAGTCAGGACCTCAGGAATCGCCCCTTTTTAAATGCTCAGAGGCGTTTATGATCGAGTGGATTGCAACCATCCTTACAAACATACGGCATTTGATTGGTTCATTTAATGAATGTTCCATAATCCGCAAAATCCAACAACAATATATTTTCTTTTTCGACACAAATTCAGATTCTATAAAGGATATATCCATGTAAAGATACCCAGTGCGTTGAGATCTACCCCGCTGAAAATGACAACGTGGCTGAGAAGTACGCATCGAGCGGCAGTTGCATAGACAATGTTTGCGAGCTTTCGAGGCTTTTTTAGGAGGGTATTGAAAGGAAGATCAAGATACATTTCTAAGTGTCTCTTCATGTGTGCTTTAGGATGTCACCATCGTATTCGTATTTGGGTTTGATCCCAGAACAAATCTTCTCGAGTGAAGGAATTCCTTCTGAATAAACCAGCACGAGGCCCGGAAGCTGTCAGAAAAGCAAAACACACACTCCTCACAACCGGCGATATGCAGCTCAAGCGAAAGACGATCTCCTTCAAACCTGCTACCGAGGACGACTCGCAAGAGAAACGAACCAGGACGCAAGCAGCTTGTGGTGTCCTTGCGCAAGAGCTGGAAGATAATGCAACAAAAGAGCAGGACAAGGGAACCAGTGCCTCCTCGATACGTTTCGATGTAAAGGATCCTCGTTGTGTTCCCGAACAATCTGTATTAGCGGACAGCAGCGCAGCGGAACCACGGTTGCACCACCTCCGCGCCGAGCTCGACGGTAACGCCCCGATGGCATCGGCAACAGAAAGCTCATCGGCCCCGGCCGAAGACACTGCTATATGCGATACTGCTGGGGAAGAAGTTTGCTGGATCTGCCACAGCAACCAGGGGCCTCTGAATCGGGTACGAAATTGCGCAATCTTTCGACGTCGTGTACCCAGCTCCCGAGCGCCATTAACGTTTTAGCCTACTACTTGTCTTACCTGCTTCTGTCTTGTTCTCGCAGACTTGCCCCTGCAACCTTCACGTGCATCCCGAGTGCCTTGCTCGCTGGCAGCTTCGTTGCGCTGGGAACTGGCAAGAGCAGCACTGCCGCTTCTGCAAACGCCGCCTACCAGACTGGAGGAATCTTGTACCTGCGGTGGATACCTGCGTTGAAGTGCGCGTGGTCTGCGGTGGCAAGGTCAGTAACACTGCGTTGATACACGTACACGCTAACCAGTGTTTCCAGCTTAATTACATTATGTTCGCCATGCAGGTCTTTCCCTCGTGTGTGGCGCAGCTGCTTCCTTCCAACTTAGTGACATAATATATACGTCCACTAATGAGTTGCCTCGCTTTTGACAGGCATATCGGCTGGTATCACGGCCAGGGGATGACTACGATAGCTTCCAAAAGCACGTATGGGCCGTATGCGGGCTGCAAGAGGGGACGCCGCTAGAACTGTCATTCAACTTTAACGATCCGTTCACTGGGGACACGATTTCCGTCCGCGGTTGCGGTGCTTTCAACGCGGCCATACACTGCGGAGCCATCACCACTTTGGAGCAAATGCAAGGCAAAAAAGAGTCGCAACGAGTGGCCCCTCTCCCAAGAGCCTGATGTGGCCAACAATAACCATATTTTGAGTACCGATCGCTGCAACTCGGTTTAGTCCTAGGCACATTTTCCTACACTGCGACGTTCTCGGAAGCTTTTCATGCTTGAAGAGCAGTGAACAGCTCGTCCCACTAAGCGAGTACGTGGTATTTCCAAGAGCTGCTCGGCCCCCTATGTACCAATATTATAGGCACTGAAGATATTGAAGTAGCACTGTATCTTCTCTGTTTTCTCGCAAAATACGACACTGCGCACTGCGCATGCTACGTATTATCACTCGATTTGCCTGCGCCTTTCGGGCCTATTTTCTGGGTTTTAACACAAAATCGTATAGCGAGGTGCTGATGAGATACGAAATTGTTGTAAATACATATATATATGTATATGTGAAAGCTGATGTGCATAAGCATACTCATTTTCGCCATCCTGTTTCGTTTATTTGGTGATGGTACCTAAGTGATTCCCTGAGAAGTACCTGAGCCAGAGTAGTCTGAGCTTCCGAGGATTTATAGCGGGTGGAAGGCAGCAACGGTTCTGTGACTCGGGAGGGGGATCTAAGAGGGGGGCGGGGGTGCTCTCCCCCTTGAGGCAGAATGCAAGTCCTAGGGAGGGGGGCGGAGCACACGCCCTTGACTAGGAATAACCCCACTGTTCTACGAAAACGTTGGCGATATTCGAAAATTCGGCGCGCCTCCGGCGCATAAGAATATCACATGTAAGGCGATAGCGTGGTGCAACCGCATATCGCGCACGCCCCTTGTGCGACTACAGTATCCCGCGCTAGGGCTACTGGTGGTATCTTGGGGCACTCCCGCCCGCTCCCGCACGTGATGGTGGCATCGTGAGGCACATTTGCCTGCCCCGCTGTGACATATACCACTCCGAACCCTCAACATCAGTATTGGAAAGCAAATTCTGTAAGGTTTTTTACATTACGCGAAACTCCGGAAGACATTTTGGGTTCCACTATATATAAAATCGATGCCGCATCTAATGATGCACAACGATCCATCGGGAATATCATGCCTTCCTGAGCTCGAAACACACACACACACACACACAACCCTCAACATCAGCTCAGAATGATAGTCAGTGCTGAAATCTGTATAGGCAGCCCTGACCGGAAGTCCCGGTGCAGGCCCCTATGACAGATTCCTAGGTAGCCAACACTGGACCGTGACTGATCCGTAAGCCTGAGCTGTGACACACCGAGTGTCACAGGTAGCTAGACTCGAGACCGTTCCGACTCCGTGACCGTTCCGGGTATATCTAGCTTAGGGTTTATTTCTTAAGAGAGTTTATCTATATTGGTTCCAGGACTGTCTGATATCCGTGAACCGGGATATTCCAGTAGGTCGTGGACCCATTCCACGCTATTTTCCCACAGCTAATTTGACCATGATTGGCGTAAGCAGCCGCTTGGAGAGGTGGTGCGCGACGGCGCGTTTGGGTACGCACGGGATTTTGAGATGAGCGGTTTGCGGTGAGCGTCTTTGGGCCGCAGCTATGGGGATTCGACCTGGACCGGGCTTCGTTGGCGCAAAGTTCATTTACGGTATTCCGCTTACCCTGATCCCGCTTGCTACCGATTCTTGGGCTGGTGACTGCAGCACCTTCGACCTCGACGACGTCTTCCAGTGCCCCTCGCCTCGCATGGCTCTGCCGCTCTTTCCGTAACTGTGACGTCACATTTTCCCCACGGCATTACCCGAACGCGCCGCGGCGTACCATCTCCCATCAGGCTTTCAGAGTTGTCGGGTAGTTCACACACGTGCAAAGAGGTCCCTCACGAGGGACTCGGACATCGACGCCTCCTTGAGGCTGACTGACCATGTTCGCAACACGCCGACGGCGAGTTCACCGGCTGTTACGAACCCCGACCCTGCTTCCAACACCGACGCCGACGTTGCGACGAGGAGGTATTTGCAGGAGCAGTCCAAGCTGGTGGACGAGGTCTACAGGGGGCGGCTGCATCGGACATGGGCCAAGGGTATCCGCGAGGATATCCTTGGCGACAAGAAACATTCGTTCAGCGGCACTATTGACGCGGGTCTCCTCTCCGATGTGGTGGTTCAGCTACGTACGGAGTTTGAGTCCGCTGGGCTAGACCTCGTCTCGTTCGACCTTGACGATCCCCAGGCTCTGGTGGTGGGCAAGGTGAACGCCCTGCTGTACGACGTGCTTGGGCTTGTCATCGAGAAGCACAGCAACGCCCACGTCTGGCTTACGGGTACGGACGCGTCTGCCGACCGAGATGGACGGCGTGCGCTGGTGGACATCGTGAAGCGCAGCGTACCGGTGGCGTTGCGAGAGTCCTTCCAGCAGGAGCATGCCGCGCTTGCTTATCCCGCGAACGTTGACCCGCAGCCGATTTTGGCTCGGGAACAACGTTTGGTGCGGGATAACAAGGCGGCCGACTGGACACCCACCGAGGCCACCAGGAAGCTCAGCCTGTACAGCAGGCTTGACCCGGTGTTCTACGCCGCGGTCAAGGTGCGTTACCCCATGGTGGCCGACCTCGCGTCGGTTTCCCTTGTGGCCTTGCGCTCTTTGGTCGTCGAGATTTACAAGGCATGGGCGCAGACGGACGTCGGGAAGGCCTTCCTGGCCAAGCCCGCAGGTGGTGGCACGTCGGCTCTGCTCACCAGCAGCGAGCACCAGGCGCTGCTGGACAAGATCAAAGAGTTGACTGAGCTGGTTCAGCAACGGTACGAGGCGGCTCCGCAGGTGGTGCAGCGGCAGCGGGACCCGCCGCAGCGGCAGCACGGGCAGCGCCGGCAGCAGCAGCGCGGGCAGTCGCCGCGGGGCTTCCGCATGGAGGTCCAATCCCCACCGGCGGTGGGCTACGATCGTGACGAGCAACGGGCGAAGCCGTTGTGTACCCGCTGCAAGAAGACTGGTAAGGAACTCTACCACTTCTACCGCGACTGCCCTCTTGGCGGTCGCCAACATCCCCCCGCCTCCGCCGCGGCTTTCTGCGTCCCCATCGACGAGGAGGATGCGGAGGGCGTCCATGCGCTCGTCATGTGTGCTGTTTTTCAGGAGGCGGCAGATGATGGGGCTGAGGCGGTTGCCCGCGCGGCGACGGCGTACGGTCCGCCGGCGGTGCTGTGCGGGGGAGTTGTTGGGGGCATCGAGGTGTCGGCCTACGGCTTCTCCGTTGCCGCGGCACCGCCAGTGGCAGCGACATCCGGTGACGACATCCTCCAGCGGCTGGACGACCTCGCGGCGGAGGTCAACGCAGCGGTTGAGTCGATTCAATGATTTCAAACGTCCCGGTTGGCTCGAGAAGCTGGGTGAAGATTATGCAACCACAGGCATCTTTGGCAACATCAAGCAAATCAAAACCCTAGGGCTTTACACCCTGCAGGTGAGCGCAAACAAAGTGTATGATTAGCCTAGCCTCACAAATCAAAAGCGTGTGCCTTTCCCTCTTACAAATTTCACTTTGCGGAATTTACCACGCATTTCAGGTCTTCAAGTACCTCCCCAAGCTGTGTAATAAAATTACAGACGACGCTGAAGGGAACGAGCACGTCTCTGTCACTGGAGAAGAGTGTGTGGCTGCTGCTGCAAAGCTCATTGGAGCGATAAAAAACGGGATTACAGAGGAGTGTGTTCGCTCTTTTGTATGGCATCTCGTTTTCTACGAGCTCTACTGTCCAGTTATGGACGCGACGTCTACTCGCGTCATTGAGCTGGAAGCACAACTGAGGGAAGAGGCAGACATCGCAGCAAGAGCACAGGCGGAAAGCCTCCGTGACCTAGACCTGGACGGTCAAGACGAGAGAGTGGAGGACGAGGAGGAACCTGTCGAATTGGGCGCCTCTGAAAGGGAAGGTGAAGACGACTGGGAGGACGCCGCTGACAGAGGTGTGCTTACATCCCAACACAACACCACGCACGTCTAAGGTTTTCCTATGTGCCGCATTTGTTTGCATTTTCCACTCGTGCGTCAGCACGACGCGTATTCCTTTTGTCATTGCTCAATTTAGCCTCTTACAAGGCTTTTCGCATCTCAATCACGAAACCGCAGGTGACTTCGACAACTCGGACTTTCTCACAGGCAGTGAGGGCAACGGCAGTAGATTGCTCAGTCACGAAGAGACTGCGGAATTCGACGAGAGCACGCTCAGAGCAGTGCTTGCGTGCACTCAAAACGTGAGCGAGCGATCGGAGTCCATTGAGGGACACGAAGGGGACCTGCAGAACGAGGATTTCTTGCAAACCCTCAAAATTACCAGGGAAGATCTTTCCGACGCCACAGTCTTTGAGGAAGAAGTCTTAAAAGAGGCACGCAGACAAATCACCAACCACCTGCTCAGACTTCATCTGGACGTAGCGGCATTGACAGTAAGCGGTGTGGCACGAGAGGATTCCACTCAACCCCCTTTCATCCTGGTCTTGCTAAACAAGACAGAAAAAGAGGCAGCAACACTGCTGGAAGTAGGAGTGCTCATCATTAAAGACAATCGACTCAACATCCGCCCGAAGTCAAACAGACTAGTCAGATTCAACGTCAATTTCAAAGCAGCTGGCCCAAATCTTCGTGTTTCCACTGAGAAGATTGCAAAGCACCTTCTCTCAACACCTTTTGCAGGTTTCATCAGGAGGATTGTCTTCACTCATCTCAGACTGTCAGCACGCCAATCAACGGCGGATCAAGAGGTACACGGCTTGAGAGAATTCTTTACGTGATCCTTCGTCCTCCATTGGGTCCCTTCCCAGAACCGCTGAAGCCAGACATTAAGGAGAAAGCCCATCACCTGCACTTCATTTCCCTGCTCTACCCTTTCGACCCTCTCGGCATCATCCGCCTCACACAGTGCAGTGCCTGGCAGTGTTACCGTTGCTTCCCATCCTCCCAACGGTTCGGGCATTGCTCTGGCACCTGCCCTGAAAGGCTCTACGGCAAGGGGGGAAAGGGGAAGGGAAAGGGAAAGGGCCAATCGACCGCCCGACAGCAGACTGCTAGCTCACAGGAAGCACGGTCTGCCAGCTGGATACAGGCACGTGACCGATCCGAGAAGCGGAAGAGTGAGCCCCCCTCCACGAGCCCTGCTCACAAGCTCTCATCCCAACAGGCAAAAGTCAGAAAGGAAGCAATCTCAGCAGCTGCTGTCACTGGCCTCAAGCCACCTGGCTTCGATTGAACTTAAATCGGCCACACCTGGTCCGGATCTTGGTTTTTTAGCCCCATCCTTTTTACAAGTGACAGACCCTGACACTCATTGATATGGTAACGCTGTGTTCACAATTCTTTAGAGTTGTCAAAACCCCCAAACCTCTTCCGGTGTCTTGTATGTGCTTCAATCCCAGTCTGATAAATTTGTCACACCTTAAATTTATTTGTGCACTAAGCCTTCTGACAGTTTTCCTCACAAATTTTAAGGAACCGCTTAGTCCTGTCTGCCCTACGGAATCTGCTAACAGTGTTACAAATTGTGTCAGTACCTGTAGGGTGTTAAATAACTTAACAAAACAGTCTGTAAACCTAACTCACTTATCTGCAAACCTCACTGAACAGTCTGCTAACTTAACTCGTTATGACAACAATATATGTGAGTCAAGTTGTCCAACAAAACAGTCAGTCAGAATAAATCACACTCCTGTTAACCCAAGAAAACAGTTTTTTAACCGAACACGGCAGTCTGATAACTTTAGAAAACAATATGTTACCTTAACACATAAGTGTGGTAACTTGACACGGCAGTCCGATAACTTATTTCAACGGTTTGTGAACTTGACACAACATAATAATAACACTATACAAAAGTCTGTCAACTCGATATTCAAGCCTGCAAACTCAACAAGGAAGTCCGACAACCGAACAAAACAGTTTTTCAGCTTATCATGTCAGACTGATAACTTAACACATATCCCGGAAAACTTAACTCACATATATGTAAATATAATACGGCAGTCTGTTCGGACCGCAGACAACCAAATACCGCACGCAGATAACTTAATACGGCCTACAGCAGACCCGCTATGGTTTGCTGATAACTTAATACGGCCTGTAGGTAACTTTACAACACACTCAGTTAACTTGAAGTGTTACGCGGCCCTCTTAATATGGCCCTTTATAACTCAATACAATATGGCTCTTAATGGCTCTTAATATGGCCCTTTATAACTCAATACAATATACAGTTTAATAACACTAACACGGTGCTCGGAAAACAACATGCGGTTAACAAATAACTTAAATAAACCCACACGCTTTTCGAAGCGGTTTGCTGCTAACTTGAAGCGGGTCACGGTAAACTTAGCTCGGCGTTCAAATAACTTAGAAGGGAATGCAATACACCTTATTAGTTCTAATAACTTGAAGCGGTTCTTAGATAAACAAACTTGGAGTTTAATAATAAACCGGAGGCGGCATACGGCCAACCCAATGTTGTGGCTTGATAACTTTAATAAGCCAACATATAGCCTGATGCGGACGGCCTCACACCCAAAGCGGTCTTCGGTACACTCACCACGTAATGCAGATAACTTGAAATGGAATGCAGCCAACCGGATAGGGACAACCAACAACTGTAAGCGGCTCAAGGATAAACAATCACAGGGCTCGGGTAACCCGAAGCAGCATACGGCTAACTCAACACGGCGGTTCGATAACTTTAATATGCCTATAGCTAACTTGAAGCGGTCCGTTTCTAACTTTAAGCGGTCTTCGGATAACTTGTTTTGGCTTTCAAATAACCTAATGCGGAATGCGGTCAAGCGGTGTAAAGATAAACTAATACGGAACCCGGAAATAATGTGGCGGTATACTGCAAATTTAACGCGGTGGACGGATAACTTAAAAAAAGTCTACATTCAAACTGACATGGACCGAAAATAAATCTATGCGTTCTGTCGGTAAAACTACACGACACCTTGAGAACTTAAGTTTGTACATAGTAAACCCAGCACGGACCCAAACATATTTTAAATGGAGATAATTGATAAAGACATAAGCGGCAGCATAATTATGACATATTACATAATGCGACACCTCTTGAGATGTGAGGAAAATATTAAAACACGAGCAGAACTGCAAACAACCACTTACGGGCCCACTATCATGTTTTTCCATTTAATGGCGGGACTCAGCAAAATGAAGTTGAACCCGAAACAATATTTTCCGGGGCCTAGAGTCATAATACACCTAGCCCACAAGAGACCTAAGGCCTGCAAAAAGATAAGTAAGAGCGCCTGGAAATACATGATTCAAAACCCCAAAATGGCATGGCTTTGGGAGAGGACACGGACCCAAAATACAAAGAAATCTAAAATGAAATCACCTCTAAGCATAACGAAACATAAAACCAGAAGGGTAACGATACCAAACAACATAATATGCCTGAACTTGATCAGATGTTAAGCGGTGGAGCAAGCACCGAAGATAATGCAGTAGATGAAAATAAAATGGCCACGGAATCACTTCTCTCAGAAAAGGGGTGGTTAAATGCAACTCATGTTGGTGATGCAATGAAAATTCGGGACCCGAGTACCATTGCCCCCATGGACCTCACAGACATGATGCTAAAGATGACAGTGGAGGACCAAAAACTCACACAAGTCATTAACAGTAGACTCAAGAAATATGGCCACACACAAATAGGCGTGTGTGACAATATACATTGGCGTCTCATAATGATCCGCTCATCATTATCTGGGAAAATAGAAGCTTACATATATGACCCCTTTGGAGATAAAGCCGAAAGAGAAATCATCAATATGATTGTGGAAGCACTCAGAACCTGGCTGAAAAATCTCAAAGCCACCACAGAATATAAGGAATCCACCATTACCATTAGCAAGGATACATTTCAAACAGATACATACAACTGTGGCACATGGGTAGCAAAAACCGCTTTCAGATGGGCCCAATGGAACAGAGGTTCCCATCATACCTCATTTTTCGAGTACCTAAAATATGACCTATGTAGCGGGGAGTATGGCGACAAAACAATGCAAAAGGAAATACATAATTACCGATTAGAAATCAGGAAAGAAATAGGGCTGCTGGCCAAGAATACCCGCAACACACTTGAGCTCAAAAACTTGGAGCCCACTGGAAATGACGCTGCAATCAGCGGCCCAAATATGACTTCACCTTCCCACCATATCCTCACACGGAGAGGTGCCACACCTAAAAAGCAGATAGAAACTCTGATAGAAACTTTTAGACTGGAATGGAAGACACACACCACTAATGAAACAATTGTTTCAGAAGCCATCGAATCACATAGGAAATATCATCACACCTCGAACACGGGTAACACCAACGTTCAAATTTATCTTCTTGTGACCAATGAAATATGGTCAACTGCAGTCCACATCATTCCAGAAAGAAAGATTATTTATTGTGATTTTGATATCTCTACCAATAAACACCAGAAAGACATTTTTACACCTCTCCCTCAAGACCTAAGTGTGCACCGCATAACCTTGAAACTGGGAGTACATCCGAACAACATGGGGGTTTTCAATTTTACACTAGCCCACAAAGCCTTTCACATCCTGCACAACACCAAATTCTTCTCGGCAGCACAATCAATTAAACAGAGATCTACTATACGAACTTGAAAACCTAAATATTAGAATTCTACCACAAACGGGCAGAGAAGCTAGGATAACCAAACACGAAAATAACAAAGCCATTTCGACCATACGACAATCACTAAGAATTCACCTCCCGAAAATTGATGCACATCCAACAAAGCCAAATCCTGAAAAAAAAGACTGTAAATCCACCTACACTGCTTATAATCACCTCATCTCAGGCAAAGGAAAGCTTTCTTGCGAACCCCACACATATGGATACCGCAGGAAACACTCTCATAAACAAAAGAGAATAATCCTTAAAACCAAATGCACAAACAAAATCTTTGATTGTGAGAACATCTATGACGCAGATGGCAGATGCATACTACAAAAAGCAAAACACAAAAGCGCCATGAAACAGTCAGAAGAATTAGACCGACTTACAAAACTACAACTAGCACAACACTCTGACAATTTGATTATAATGGGTATGAATATGAGAGGCCTCCGACACCACAAAGAAGATAAAGACAGTTTGGTTAAATTAGAAACAATCTGCAATCTTTTAATTGACAGACGGGCCGATATAATATGTATATCAGAAACCAAGGTGAATACTGAAAACCTTGCATTAATTAAAACCCTAATGACACAAAAAGGAATTCAATTTCGCACATCTCATGTAAATGAAAGAGCTTCCATTGGTTCCATGATCTTATGGAATCCGAAAAGTTTACCACTATCCACCTCGGTTACCACAATTGATGGAGATGCAAAGAGAGCAGTAATGACCAAATTTTCAGGAAATAACGGGTTTGAGCTCTACATAGCCAGCGGTTATATGAATGATGCCACACTAGTAGATGAACAAATGGAATTATATGACACACTCACTGACTGGGCAGGAAAGGCAGGAAATAATCCAAAAAAGGCCTACATATAGATAGGTGACAAAAACTGTACTATTACCCCAAATCAGCGGGTGTCAGGTGGAAATTACATGTCATATCAAGAGCATGTTGAGAAGAATAAGCATCTTTTAACTTATTTCAACAATGACAGATGTTCTCTTAATGAACTGATAATGGACCGTAACCCAAACACAGAAATTTTCACACATGTTATATCCAAAAACTCAAAAGCAAAACTTACCCATATCATGGCCAACACAACTATGGCAGAATTGACAGTTAAATCTGGATGGACAGCGGAAAACACTTATATCATCTCCGACCACGGGATAGTATGGGCTGAATTTAAGCTCCCTCAAAACGACACTAAACCTGAGATATCTACAGATACAACTTTGCCAACACCTAGATTCAATGGTGCCAAGGAAATCACGCATGATGAGTACCCAGGGTATCCAATCAGAATGACAAACAAAAATACGGATACAAAAAGGAAAATAAACAAGAAAGATATTGTAGGACTCCTTGAAGCAAACGGATACAGCACAAATGAACTTGTGCACGCGTGCATCAATAAAAACAAAGCAAGAGCCGCTATCAGCACCATCAAGGGTGACACCACTGATCTCGATCTCAGACGGGATAATACAGACGGCAGCCCCATAACAGTGAACAAGCTCATAGCAAAAAATGAAGAGACAGACAACATAGAACAATGTCTAAAATGGCACAACAAACCCAAAGAATGGTGGATTCACCTCAATAGCCCATGGCATGCAGCTCACTTACTCTCTAGAGGCAAGGGGATGCCAGAAGGTGGTCTCAACTTAGGCCATAACGACAAAGATAACATCTGGCATATAGGTTCGCCTCACCTACTAAACAGGAAAGATGTAAATGCCTATCTCAAATGACACCTTTCATTCAGCTCACTGGAGGTTAAGAAAATCACGAAATCCAGCACAGACGACTACATGACCTGCTGGGATATCCTTCTACAACCCCATATGCCTGCTGAATTCTGGAACCTGTACGGATCTGAGATGCATTCGGAAGAAATAGACTGCACGGCCCATTTATTCCAATACGCTACAGGCTGGGTGTCTTACACTGAAAGACTACATAGCACACTCGAAATGGAAAATGGATCAGAAGCAGCTAGAAACGGCGGCACTAGCCTCAAGGAAATGCACCCTGACGCGACATGGGATACCCTGCACAAATTGGCACATCAGGCGGCAAGTGACGCTTTTGGCACCAATAATCTGAACAAAACTGGGAGGTCTGAAAAATCATCAGCAGTATCTAATTATATATACAAATGGCTAAACACAGTGTACTAGGGTACATCACGAGTCAGTACGAGAGACAGGCGTGTCAGAATGACGAGTGACAGAAACGATGACAGTCACCAACCGGAAATGATGACAGTCACCAGCATGACCGAATGACACAGGTGACTGGCAGAATTGACAAAGGTGACCGACAGAAGTGACTGACTCAAATGTGACATTTGAATATCTGCACCTACAGCAGATCAGACTTGAGAGAATTGGTGGGAAACCATTTAGGATTCGATCAGTCGAACATAACTGGAGGGAATCGAGGAGGACCTCAGTTATACAGTCACATCAGCAGATCTGTGAGTATTCAAATGAGAGACTTGGGAGGTGACAGTCAGAAACATTTAAGTACTGATGACAGATCCCAGCTGATTGGTTGTTGCAGTCAGCAAATGACTGAACACATGAAGTGGCATGGTAAGGACGAGTTAAGTAGAGAGCTGTGCAAGCTCTCGGGGTTGAGTTTAAATTTGTCGTACATGGCAGCCACCTCTGTGGCTGTTAGGCAACTTGACCAAAAGAGTAATTAAAAAGATCCGATTCCGATAATACCATGCTTACAGCAATGTATTTCTTTGTAGGACTGAACTAGGTTCCTTTCCTGCATTGCACAGTAGACCGATAGGCTCTTAGAGAGCCCCCGAACAACTGGTATCAGCGTGGTTGCGTTAGACGCGGCCTGTCTGTGCCGGCAGTAGCGGGTGAACAACAATTGCCGGTACGCAAGTTCCCGGAGGGTTTTCCACGGAAACCCGCGAAGATTCTGAAGACGTCGACGTTAAAAACGCGTTGGTCGCGTCCGCCTTTCGTCAAGGCTGCGAATATTGTCGAATATTGCGAGCGAATATCTACACGTCGTCAATCGGTATAATCGATGAACTGCGTGCCATTCTCGATTTTATTAGAGTCCCCTGTGGGAGAGTATTCGAGTGCTGTTGCACGACTGGAGGCGCATGTATTGCACGGCATGATCGACCGTCGACTGGCGGCCCATGCTCAGTACGTAAATTGGTGCGCGTACGCGCAGCGCCCTATGCAACCGTGCATGCTGCAGCCGCATGACTTGTGCACCTTGGAACGAGTTTTGTCGCACGATTGTGCGTGTATTGGGTTGTACGACTTCTATTCGCCTCTGTTGCCCGTGCTTCAGCTCCATCACATGTCGTCATGTCCGCTGGGCGTTGGCTCTTGTCGGCCTGAGATGTCGTATAGTACGTTGTTGTGGCGTCATGCGCGCGTGGACGTACGGATTCCGCATGCTGAGTACTCGCGGTGGCTGGCCGCCAAGCATCGGCGCCAACGACTTATCGCCAAGCGACGGTGTCAACGGCTGCGTCGGCAGCAAACGGAGGAGTTGGCTGGGTACACGCGGTGGTTGAACGCCAAGCATCGTCGCCAGCATCGGATCGCCATACGACATCACCAGCGGTTACGGCAGCAGCAGACGCTGCCGATACGTGATGGCAGCTCTGAAATGTCATCGACTCAGTGTGTGTCTTCGCCCGATGATCCAGCAGCAGCACGTATTTCTGCTCCGGATATCGCGGATCACGTATTTCTGCTCCGGATATTTCTGCGGCGGATATCGCAGCATTCCGCATGCTCATTGTCGTACGACACGTTAGCAACAACAACTGATGATGATGATGATGATGATGATGATGATGATGTCGTCTGGGCTTGCGTTGGTGATGAGATCGCTCGCGCAGCAGTAGCATCCGCGTTGCCTCTGGAAGGGCCTTCCGCCGTTGCTACACGGCTTGGTGTGCACGGCCGGTCGCTGCAAGGCGACGCGCGACCTGAGCTGGGTGTGCGCTTGCAGCAGCCACAGGCGCCGATCTCGCCGCGTCTCGATCACCTTGAGGGAGGGGGAGAAGTGATGATCAGCAATGATCATGCAGAATCACCACCTCCGGAGCCACCTCCGCCTTCAGGTGGTGAAACATCAGATATTCGCACATCAACTGATTATTGTGCAGCCGACGACGGTGCGGCTGTTGTTTGTACAACTGATTATTATTGCGTAGCCGACGACAGTATGCATGATCAGTGTATCATCAATATGTGTGCGCACACACACACACTGAAGTTCAATCATCGACAACCTTGCCAGCGACGCGTGATGATGGTCCGGATGATAATTGCACAGCAGATTATTGCGCAGCCGACTATCTTGCAACCGGCGGTGTAATTGTGAATATTGTCAATACCGAATCGTCATCGTCTTGTTCTGATGGACGTCGGCATGGTATCATTATCGGCACAACACCTTCACCACCTCCAGAGCCGCCTCTTGATGATGTATTAATCATCGGCAGCGATGAAATCGAGTATAATACGTCATCACGTCTTTATCACGATACCGACGCAGCGGAGCATTATGACGAGGCTGTGTGCTGTATTGGCAGCACAACTTCGATAAAATATAATTGCGATGAGGCAAATGATGACAGCTCTGCATTATCGCAATACCTCTCTGATGCAACTGTGGATGATGGAGATTGTATATCAGCTTCACCGATAGTTGCGATTGAGAATGACTGCGAGGGCAGTGTTATGGATCCGGCGATTATATCGGCTGAGCTGACTCCGGACCCAGCGTCGGTGATATCTTGCCCGAAAGTGGGGGATCGGGTCCCTACGTCGTTCAGGGCCGCCGGAGGCTATGGCGAAATTTCGGCAACGGCAGCGGTGGGGACCAGCGCAGCAACCTCTTGCCCAAAAGAGGGGGATCGGGTCCCTACGTCGTCCAGGGCCGCCGGAGGCTATGGCGAAATTTTCACAACGACAGCGGTAGGGGCCAGCGCAGCAACCCCTTGCCCGAATATGGAGGATCGCGGGTCTCCACGTTGACAGTTGTTATTCAACACGCTGTCCAACACGCACACGCGCACACGCACACACGCACGCATATGACGGATGCGTGTATACCGGTCAAGGAGAGTGTTCGCACACTCGCGTATATATCTGCGGACACCACTGTCGATGCACATACACCGGGTGAGGACGGTGTGCGTACACACACGTGTGTGCCGGATGCATGGATACCGGTCGGGGAGGGTACGCATGCACTCGTATATGCATCTGCGGACACTACCATTGCGGATGCTGTCGATGTAGATATACCGGGCAAGGATAGTGTGCGTACACGCACGCATATGACGGATGCGTGTATACCGGTCGGGGAGAGTGCTCGCACACTCGTGTATATATCTGCGGACACCACTGTCGATGCACATATACTGGGCGAGGACGGTGTGCGTACACACACGTGTGTGCCGGATGCATGGATACCGGTCGGGGAGGGTACGCATGCACTCGTATATGCATCTGCGGACACTACCATTGCGGATGCTGTCGATGCAGATATACCGGGCAAGGATAGTGTGCGTACACGCACGCATATGACGGATGCGTGTATACCGGTCGGGGAAAGTGCTCGCGCACTCGTGTATGTATTTGCGGACACCACTGTCGATGCAGATATACCGGGTGAGGATGGTGTGCGTATACACACGTGTGTGCCGGATGCATGGATACCGGTCGGGGAGGGTACGCAACTACGCATGCACTCGTATATGCATCTGCGGACACTACCGATGCGGATGTTGTCAGTGCGGATATACCGGGCAAGGATCATAGTGTGCGTACACGCACGCATGTGACGGATGCGTGTATACCGGTCGGGGAGAGTGCTCACGCACTCGCGTATATATCTGCGGACACCACTGTCGATGCAGATATACCGGGTGAGGAACTGAGGATGGTGTGCGTACACACACCGCACACACATACGCTGTCCCGATTGCCCAACACACGCGCAGTGCGGCCGCTGCTCCGATAGTCAAATACACACGCAGTGCGGCCGCAGCCTCGGCAGCCCAACACACACGCAACGCAGCCGCTGCCCTGGCAGCCCAGTGCACACGCAATGCGACCGCTGCCCTGGCTGTCCAGCACACGCGCAGTGCGACCGCTGCCCTGACAGCCCAGCGCGCACTACGTGCGGCCGCAGCCCCGGCAGTGGCTGCCCCGGCAGCCCAACTACGCGCACTATGTGCGGCAGCACTAGCGCAGGCGGGTAGTTGCGGCGAGCGGGCGGGGCGCACACCATGTGCGGCAGCACTAGTGCAAGCGGGCAGCAGCAGCGTGGAGCCGCGGCCGCCCACGGCAGCGAGCTGCCCCAGCAGCGGCGCTGAGCCGCGGCCGCCCACGGCAGCGAGCTGCCCCAGCAACGGCGCTGAGCTGCGGCCGCCCACGACAGCGAGCTGCCCCAGCAGCGGCGCTGAGCTGCGGCCGCCCACGGCAGCGAGCTGCCCCAGCAGCGGCGTTGAGCTACGGCCGCCCACGGCAGCGAGCTGCCCCAGCAGCGGCGCTGAGCTGCGGCCGCCCACGGCAGCGAGCTGCCCTAGCGCATCGGTGCTCCGCAGACAGCTCAGCACGAGCAGCCCGACGCAATGGTTGATGGCTCAGCAACCCAGGACGCAGGTGCAAGCGATGCTCCGCAGGCAGCCCAGCACGTGCACCCCAGCGCGATGGCTGATGCCTCAGCAGCCCACGACGCAGGCGCGAGTGCTACTCTGCAAACAGTCCAGCACGTGCAGCCCGACGCGAAGACTGGTGGCCCAGCAGCAGCCCACAGCGCAAGTTCTTTGCTTCAACGGCCCACAACGCAAAGGACTCGCCAACTCTGCATCGACGAGCTCTTTTCACCTCTGGAGATGCATCAACGAGTCCCTGCAGATGTTTCATGCTGCCTGCTATGTGCCGCAACCGTGCCGCTGTGGCCCACGACGCAGGCGCGAGTGCTACCGTGCTCTCTTTATTGATTTTACCCCATAAATAATTTCTAAATCGCGTCACTCGACGTCAAACGACAAATCCAATTAATAAATAAATATGAGCCACGTACACACGACACGACAACCAATAGTTTGGAAATTAATTAAAGTCATCGGTTCTCGGCCATGCGACAACTGCAATCAACAAATCCAATTAATAAATAACACTCGATGCTGAATGACGTACGTCAACCCACAACCCACAAGCCGGCACATAACTGAAGTGTGGGAAGAGTTCGACGCGGGTGAGATTGTATACTGCTGGGATGCAGAAGAGGATGATGCCAACGGTATTCCGGAGAACATGTATAGTTTTGTTATTGAAGCCTTGCGTAGGATCCTGAAAAGTAAGAAGGCGGCAAAATAACTTGCACTTTAGGTGCTTCTTCCTTTATTTAGGCCCCTCCTAAAATAACGGCATACCACTAGTGCTTTGTTGAAGCGCGATGCAACCGCGCTCAGCTGCCCTCGGTAATATTTGACGCTACGAAGATATCACTAGTTCAGCAGTTAGCCCTCCACCGCCCGGGGGATAGCAGTGGCGAGAACAAAACATTATGATAAATTTAATACCGGTACCGTATCATGAAAGAACTGGTGAGATCCCTTGTGTGTGCAGTGATTATCTTGACTTGAAGTGAAAATCCGAAGATGTGCGTAATAAGATAACATGTACGAAAGGTGGCTTTAAGTGAATACCGCTCCCAACACTTGCTATTAGCATAGTTACGTAGCTCCGCACCGGATTTCGGCTTGTATATGTGCCGAAACTCAATCCTATTCGGCTTATAAGAGGGTGCCGTCATAATAATAGGGCGGACCAACACTCAGGCCATAAAGTAACAAACGACACGCGGCGGCGGTTATAACAAACCACAAACATAATAATTAAATATATTGATGCGACCATATTCTATGTGACAAACAATAAAAGCAAACAGTCGGAATTAAATAAGATTTCTACGAAAACGAATCGCAACAAATAAACAAATAGTCCGGTAAATAAATAACAATTTCGCCGCGACTGTTTGTGACTGATAATAATTTATTTCTAGGGTGGGGGGGGGATAAAATCAATAA
>LGRX02017567.1:32494-48629 GCA_001247695.2 Cymbomonas tetramitiformis
CTCTGCAAACAGTCCAGCACGTGCAGCCCGACGCGAAGACTGGTGGCCCAGCAGCAGCCCTCAGCGCAAGTTCTTTGCTTCAACGGCCCACAACGCAAAGGACTCGCCAACTCTGCATCGACGAGCTCTTTTCACCTCTGGAGATGCATCAACGAGTCCCTGCAGATGTTTCATGCTGCCTGCTATGTGCCGCAACCGTGCCGCTGTGGCAAAACTGTGTCTCCGCTCTCCTTCCATGCAGGTGCTGGACAGGACGGGGCATATGCCATTGGCATTGTATCCTTGCGTGGTTGGATCTTGCCGGCACGTGTCCCCTTTGTAGACGACCAGCGTGGCATTTCCGCCAGACTCATGTTTCTGATTGGTTGGTGACCACGACGTGGTCACTGGAGGACTTCTGAGAATACTACCCGTACGCGACGGAGCCGCAAGATACCGAGGCATGCTAGCTTCGGGGCGCAGAGATTGCAGAAGACCTGCAAGCTGGGGAATTACCATCGTACCAATCTGTCTGAGCGTTGGCAGCGTGAGGCGGTGAGGGCCTTTGGAAAACCTAGCAAGCAGAAGGGGACCCAGACCCGAGGACTGGGGGGCACGGAACCCAAGAACCGAGAGCTTAGTAGCTCGACTCTTGTCACAAGTGCATGCTCAAACCTCAGACAATGTATATACGGGCCGGACAGCCTAGCGAGGACGTAGGCGCGCCTAAAAGGGGGGGAGAGTTGTACTAGGGTACATCACGAGTCAGTACGAGAGACAGGCGTGTCAGAATGACGAGTGACAGAAACGATGACAGTCACCAACCGGAAATGATGACAGTCACCAGCATGACCGAATGACACAGGTGACTGGCAGAATTGACAAAGGTGACCGACAGAAGTGACTGACTCAAATGTGACATTTGAATATCTGCACCTACAGCAGATCAGACTTGAGAGAATTGGTGGGAAACCATTTAGGATTCGATCAGTCGAACATAACTGGAGGGAATCGAGGAGGACCTCAGTTATACAGTCACATCAGCAGATCTGTGAGTATTCAAATGAGAGACTTGGGAGGTGACAGTCAGAAACATTTAAGTACTGATGACAGATCCCAGCTGATTGGTTGTTGCAGTCAGCAAATGACTGAACACATGAAGTGGCATGGTAAGGACGAGTTAAGTAGAGAGCTGTGCAAGCTCTCGGGGTTGAGTTTAAATTTGTCGTACATGGCAGCCACCTCTGTGGCTGTTAGGCAACTTGACCAAAAGAGTAATTAAAAAGATCCGATTCCGATAATACCATGCTTACAGCAATGTATTTCTTTGTAGGACTGAACTAGGTTCCTTTCCTGCATTGCACAGTAGACCGATAGGCTCTTAGAGAGCCCCCGAACACACAGTACGCCGCACCATCAAATATCTGGACACAAGAACTCATGTTAGTAACATTCCAAAGCAAGCCAAAAAGGCTGCCCGCACACTACCGTTTGCCTCGCTCCAACCCAAACACAATGAAGCAGCAGCCACATGGAGATTGCGATTGCATGGAAATTATGTAATAATCAGAAATGCTTTTCAAAAAAGCAGAGACACAGACATTGAACGACGCAAACACCGAGAAAAGGAAGCCCTGCAGCATCTCTTCTCAACTAACCTTTCGAGGTTTCTAGACACAGTCATGGGAAATATGAAACCTACTGAAAAAGGTGCAGCCGCAACCCCAGGTAGTGATGGAAAGATATCTGAGACAAAATCAGAAAGACTAAACACAACACTAAATGAGTACAAAAATAAAAAAATATTTTCTACTAACCCGAGTGAGCCAGATGAACTCACACAGTGGCTCACTGACATTCTCAAGGATAGCCCTAAAATCCCTGATACGGCCGCCGCAAGACTATTGACAGAAATCACGCACAAAGAACTTCAACAAGCATACTCGGACTGTGGTATTTCTACAGCACCAGGACCTTCAGGAATGAGATACTCGCAGTGGATCAAGGGCCCAGAGAATTTTCAAGAAGTTGCTGTCTCACTTTTTAACCACATTCTTATAACTGGGAGATTTCCTAAGATTGCAAAAGCTGGAGTTATCCTCCCAATCCCTAAAAGCCCCTCTGCACCATGTACCATAGATAATTCCAGACCCCTCACAATGTTGGAAACGGGTCTTAAACTATTTAATGCAATAATTGCTAACCGTCTCAAAACAATACTCAACACCCACCCCATTCTCTTCCCCATCCAAGATGCCTTTCTTCCGAATAAAAACATAGATGACTCACTCCAAATTTTGAATGAAGTAATTTCGGATGCCAATAGATACGACAAAGACCTCCACGTAGTTTATCTATCTGGACCTCAGACAAGCATTTGACAGAGCTGAATTCTGGATGAATAATTTAGCACTCAGAAAGTTAGGACTTCCATCACAAATAATTAACATCATCTCAGACATCACCAATGATGCCTCTAGAATGGTACTCACTGAAGAAGGCCTCACAGATGAATGGTCCCTCGAATGTGGAGTTCCTCAGGGAGAAGTTTTGAGCCCAGTAAGGTTTGTAGCCATTATGGATATTCTGGCAATTTGGTTAGCAAAAAGAGCAAACGGTGCAAACCCGACAGGAACCACATATGGATACGAACTGAACTCGGAACGCCATAGACCAGACAAACCAGGAAAAAATGTTATTCCTCCCTCCCAAAACCTATTAGAAAAGGACACCCCTTTAAATATCTTTGCACGGTTCTTCTGTGATGACATCATGCTCGTGGGGAAAACTAAAGACGAAGTTCAAGACATGCTAGGTATAGTTAATGAATTTATGAGCTTCATCGGTATTCCCATCAATATTAAGAAATCCAAATACTCTTACAGAAAGCGCATCAAACCCCAGGGCAAAATGGTAACACGATATGACCCGTCCGATGATTTGGTCATCTCTGGGGGTCACCTGGAGCCCAATACCAATGACTCAAGTCCTTCCATTGATGCGAAATGGATACCCCCTGAGTCACCAGATTTTCTCGATTTCTCTAACAGCAAAGAGGTAAACAGATACCTCGGAGTATGGTTTGCACTAAACGGGGAATGGGACAAGCAGGCGGAAATTCTTATCGACAGACTAACATCTACGCTCACATCCATCCAATTGCAACACATGACTCTACACCAGCTAAGATATGTTATAAATGCGGTTGTAGTTCTAAGGGGGTACGCCATCCTCGGAGAAATGCAATTTATGGCTTAAAATAATAATTCATAACATGAACAACGAAATGAGTAATAATGCCATCTCGGGCTTCCCCTTATCACACTATGCAACCTACAGTCACACAAAAGACAAACGCTTTAACTGGTTCAGGCGTACAAGTCACATTATTATGGCAAAACTTGGATACGCTATCGACTCAAAAAATTACCCTGAAAATGAAGCTGGTGAAACCACATTAGTCACCACCCTTCCCAGACAACTCTACATGTCAAGGAATGTAACCTCCGCAATTCAAAAATATAACCTTAAGCACACAGGTTCCTTTCTGACTCCCTGCGGTGGAATGTTAAAAAACTGGCAAGAAAGCAAAGGCTTTTTCAGGCTGAACGGTAATAGACCCCCTGGATGGCTAACCGCAATCGAAAAGGAAATGCTTCAAAACCCCGTAGATTTGGACCCACAGGCCAGATATGTCAAGAAACAATATAGAGACAGCATAGTACCCCCGGACACGGGTGAGATTCGTTCATTGGAAAGGAAATGGTGACCGAGATTCCATCTCTCTTATCCGCATTACCAATATTGACTTAGAGGCCATGTCAATACAATATACAGAATACAGTAAAAGTGCCAAAACCCTAATGTCTTTGTCAGAATCGAAGGAACCAATAGTCTTCAATACGACTTTGAATATATCATCACCAATGACGGTTGCATCCTAATTCCAACAGGTTCCATTTTCGAATATAATGACCATATGGACCCGCCCTCTTCTGTTCTTGCTAAAGTTAGTGATATTAACTCACACTATGATTACGTACATCTCAGGCAGACAGTATGAGACCATTATTGCCAGAATGAAAAACAAAACTGCGGAAGAAGAAAGTGAATACAGCTGCCCTAGCGACTCAGAAGAAGAATCTACCCCCTTCGCCGAAAAGAGCAAACAAATGGAGGATTATGATATGGCAAGCGATGGTTCCCTATTTGCCGGTAAAAAATCAGCATGCAGTGGTGCAGCATATGCCATAAAAAACTTTGACAACGGAATGCCACTTGTTCGGAAGATGAATATCCCTCCCTCAAGAACTTTCACCGCACCGGGGCTTCTTATCAAGGAAGATATCCAAAACCCTAGTAGCACATCTGCTGAAATTGCGGGACTGCGATTCTTACTTACAGAACAAAAAGAGAAACTCCTCAAATCCATGACTCCAATGGTACATGCCATTGACTCCATGGCCGCAATATCTGCTGTAACAAAGGATGGCAGATCCATGAGTGCCCGGGACAAATTACGTGAAGCTAATCGCAGAGATGTGCAGGCTGTTCGCCTACTGTTAGAAGAACTTGGCTTCTACAGTGAAGGAGACCACAGTAAAATCATCCTTAAATGGATCAGGGGTCACAATAATGACAAAGTCCATGACAGAGTGGACCGTACTGCCAAAAGAGCCTCATTTAGAGGGGGTTGTTTAGACATCTCCCGCTACGACCCTGCCGAGGAACTGCCCTTCTCGTTATTCTTTTTTGAGGTCCCTATTTTAGGTGATATCCGCAGTCACATTAGAAGAATTCAACGTCTCTCACACTATCATAATTGGAGAACTCTACAGTCTCAAGGGAAGTACTTGAGGATGCTCAACGAGAATAACACCACCCCCACTAAAGACATTTCCAAAATAACACCTAAAGCTTTCACTGCTTCTAGAAGGAGAGAACTCCTGGGTCTCCAAGCCTCTCCAGCACGTTTATTTAAACTGGGGAAAATCGAAACTGAAAACTGCCCCTACCTACTGCCAACAGAATACAAAATGCACCTTCGAACACATCCAACTTGAATGCTCAGGACATAATAATAGTTTGTATAATCTTAGAACAACCCAGGATGTCGAACTAAGGAAAATCATTGCTGAAGAAATTTCAGAAAAGCCTAAACTCCTAAACCCTGGAAAAGGTACCACATACATCAAAACACAGCCATCAAAACTTTTTCCACTTGCTGACCTAAGACAGGAAATGAATGAGGAATTATATTTACACGCTCTCCCGGAAGCTAGCATGTACCGACCATCAAGTTCAAAAAAGAATACCATTGCTGTGACCGCTAAAGCCGAAGTGGACCATGACACGGGAACAATTAAATATCCCGAACTCCAATATGTCCAAAAGAAAGAGTTTTGGAAACTTTTGGCCTGGCACCGCCTTTCCAACAAAGCAGCCCCATGCTCACTTGCGGAGTACTCGAATATGGCACACGATATTCATGAAGCACTCAATGCATGTAAGTTTGAATCGGGAGATCCTAAAAACTGCTACGCAATCAGAAGAAGCCTCTTAGATATTTTGGTGGATGACAGAAACCTGGACAAAAACGGCTGTGAAGTTTTCTCTAACCCACTAAATGCCCACCCTAGAATTCACTCGAGAAGATGCATACCCACCGCAAGAATGAAAAAAACCCTCAGGCCCTTCTGCCATCATGGGAAAATCGGCTTTGATGGTCTCGCTTGGGATGCCTACGTGGACCCGATAACAGGCATTGGCAGAATCGTTTATGGAAATCCCCCTTTCGATGGGAAAGATAAGGGTAAATCTTCGGCGGTTATGACTACCTTGGAAATGGGACATATTAAAGCGGCCAACACTGTCCCTGGATTTTCAGGAACATGGATTCTTCCGCTGTCCCCCCAAAACCAAAAAAGATCGTTCGATAAAGGCTTTAAACTTGTTTTCAGATTCCCGCATAACACTATCCCATTTATCCCACATGGCTATTGGACGGGTGATGACCCCTACGTTCTTCCAGGTGGTGGGTGCTATACGGATGACTTTTCGGATGTTGTTATCATAGCTATAGACAGTGCACCCAGTGATACCCAACCAGCCTTTGACTGGAGGTCTACACAGAAAAAGATTGCCAGATAGTTCCTTAACGTCCTTCCCAAGTCCAGAGTCACGAAGAAGAGGCTAGAATACACAGGAGTCAGTCCTGATATTTGGAATGAAGTTCTGAACGAAAGCGAAAAGGTACTTCCCTCTTCACTTTGTCCATGGCCCACTCAAGACCCTTCTTATCACCAGAGTGGTAATGAGCCCTATTATGGTGGTCACCACGACACGACAATCACCAATGCAAATTCCAAGCCCTACATAAGCACCGTGAAATGGCCCAAAGCTCTTACACTCATGGGATACTTCCCTCCTCTTTTTGGTACTGTCCTCAACACGATAGGTGTTCCCCGTGTTAAGATTAAACCACTCCTCAAAAAACTTTCAAGAATCTGTAGGCAACACACCAAAAACAGGCGAGACGTATTTCTGTTAAATACCACCACCACCTTAAACACTGACCCACATACAGTTGACATCTCGAGCAAAGAAACCATGACAGAAACAGAAGCCGTACAACAGTCAAACGATTTCCTTCAAACCCTCTTGCAATAACTTTCAAAGTCTTGCAATCTAAGATGGGTTGGAAGCTGGGAGTGTAAAACTCCCGGCTCCCAACGAAACCCCAAGGGGAGCCCCCTCACCCCCCCTCCCCCCCACCCTGGCCACCTTCCTCAACGTCTCCAAAACCCCCTTAATTCTTCGACTTCCCTCCCCACCGCTCAGATTCAGCCACCCCTCCACTCACCCGGCCATGGCTGCTTCTCCATCTTCTAGAGTTTTTTATAGCCTAGCACTTAGCTTTTTCTCTAGATGTCACCCTGCTGAAAAGTGGGCTGAGCCCTTTTTATGGGCGCGCTATAGCAGAGGGAGTAGCCCCTGGTGTTTTCACTAGCCTGCTGCTTTGCAGGGATACCGCACTCTCAGGAAATTTTCCCCTTTGCTAGCGTAACTGTTTTATTATTGAGCCGAAGGTGCACTACACTCACGCATCTTTCCCGCCGCCTGGAGGCGTTGAGCCACAGACCTCGGCTCTGGTGTGTGGCCCTGCCGAGGCGGGGATCACGCCAGAGGAGCAGGTTCCGTCAGGTGGTGCGGCGGCATCGGCATCCGCTGTGCCGGCCCCTGCTATGCCTGTCTTGGAGAATGAGAAAGAGCTCCTTGAGCTCTACGGCTACGGCTCACCCGTGTCCCTTCGATCGACACGGGTGACCACTACGGAGAAGTCGGGCGGTGAGTTCGCGGGGTGGTGGAGACTGTCCACCACGACGCGGTTGAGCCGGTTGACTTGACCGGCTACGACACCGACGACTACGAGGATTTTGCAGACGGCAGCTTCGCCGTCAAACCGCGGGCTCCGGCCATCTCGGCCAATCATGCGTCAGAGCCCGCAGCCCACGTGCCTGAGCCTGGTGGTGCTTCCCGCACCTACGGATGTGGCAAGCCGCCATGGGGCTTCCCCGCACATGCGGGCCCGTGGGGGTTTCCTTACTTTCCCTCCCTTATCCTTTTCATCTCGATCATGGGTGTGGGAGCTGCCGCCTACACGGCGGCCAATGACATCGACTCTGTGCAGGTATCGGGTCGGGCTGCGCCGCAGCCTGTGCTGTGCAGGGGGGATTTGTGTATCTGCCCTGGTATTTCCGAGCTGGACCCCGTCACTCTGGATGCGGTACTGCACTCCCTGGGTGCTGCGACGGTGGTTCACCGGCCGCCTGACCCACTGGAGTGCAGTGTTGCAGGCTGCTACCGTGAGCATTGCGGTGACGGTGCCCCTCTGGACTTTGACCCCGAGTAGCTTTTATTATGGCTCTGGCAGTACACCACTCTGGTGGTGTGCTGAGATGTACTTTGACCTCAACATGGTCTTCAATTTGGTTTCATTTTTCTACTTTGACAACTACAATCTTTAAGTCTGGTTTGCTGACACAGTGCCTTTCAGTTGTTTAGCGGGAGCTCATTGCCCGTAGGTTTCTGCACTTGTGCTAGCTAGAGGGTTCAAATTTGTGTTTCAGAATTGCACAGTTTGATTAGCAGTTAGGTCGGTCACCCTAGCTCCTGCCCTAACTTATCTTAACTTCTCTGACTTACCTGTCAGTCACCACCCACAGTGTTGGGGTGGTGTGCTGAAATCTGTATAGGCAGCCCTGACCGGGAGTCCCGGTGCAGGCCCCTATGACAGATTCCTAGGTAGCCAACACTGGACCGTGACTGATCCGTAAGCCTGTGCTGTGACACACCGAGTGTCGCAGGTAGCTAAACTCGAGACCGTTCCGACTCCGTGACCGTTCCGGGTATATCTAGCTTAGGGTTTATTTCTTAAGAGAGTTTATCTATATTGGTTCCAGGACTGTCCGATATCCGTGAACCGGGATATTCCAGTAGTCAGCTCGTCTAGGATTGAAATCCTGTAGGGTATAGCAAGCGTATATGAACCTGTAGAACACATTGGGCATAACTGTGAGCTATGAAAAACATATACCCAAGTTTGAACGAACTGCCTGACACTTGTCAAAATGTTAATAAAAAAGTATACATAGTATGTTATGAGGGAGCTAGCTGGTGGTATGCAATATATCTAACAAGGATAAAACTCATGTCAAACAATATATGTGGGATCGGCGCACAACCCAAAGCACGCTTTCTTAGATTCAAGGTATTCACACATGACAAGTAAGCACAAAAAAGAAACAGAGCCCCAAGTTAACATGAACCTGTACATTGATGTAGATATCGATACTATATCATACTCAAATATTTTATATTCTACTGTATTCTATTCTATCATACTCTGGGAGACATTCACTGTGAGAATAAATAATTTCGGCGATTCCCAAAGGCTCGCTTGGTTGGTTGGCGGCGGCGGCGGCGGTGGTGTCACTGGGATGGTGGTGCGGTCGTCAACACACAACCGGGTGCGGTTCTGCTAACTGCATCTACGAGAGTGCTGTCCCCGTCCCAATTGTCGTCTTTACTTTTCTTTGTTGCCATTGTGACGTGAAACGCAGTGACTGGGCCGTCAAGTTTATGGAGCGGACGACGAAGGGATGCGATCTCAGAAGGGTCGCGCAAGTCTATTTGAAATTTGACTTGCCGCCTTTTGATGTTCCTACTTCTATCGCCATCCAAGAACCCATACCTGTGCGCCCGCGGGACCCGCTGAATTGGGATGGGATATCTCACGATCCCCGCAGAAATCTTACGATCCCCGCAGAGTTGGGATACTCCTCAGCTGCGGGGAACGTGCGCTGCGGGGGGCTCTCAGTAGACGCGGGGATGCTCGTGCAACAGATCTCTCCCACGGTTTCATCTGCGTGCTCATGCGGTAGAAACTGCCACGTGTTTCTCTCTCGGAGCCCACAGACCAGCTAGCTAGCTGTGATAAGGGCATCATGCTCTGTGGCCGGGGCATCCTGTTCGGGAGAATAAGGGTCTGTGGCTGGGGCATCCTGTTCCATCGCGGGGATACGCAAATGCGGTCAGGGCATCCGGATCTGGCGGTGCATGCGGCTCACTGCCTAAAGCTTCCCGTTCCTACTGTCGTAAAATCTGATGCTCGTTGATGGTCGGGATAATAATAAAAATGTCTGGGCCGTATGTTCGGAGCTGAGCACTTTTTCGTTACGCTGCGGTTGACCGCTTACCACGCTTCTTCCTGATGCTGCCTACGCCCACGGAACATAATAGGAAAAAACACCGCAACCCTACAGTCAGCCTTCGTTAGCAATCCCATGCAGTCGTGTGTGTCAAGCAACCAGTAGGAGACCTCTGAGACCAAGACCCTCGAGCACATGCAATAAGCACCTTTGCATCGAGAGCGGACGACTGTGCCAAAACCGACTGAGACGTACGTATGCATATGTGCGACAGCAGCCTCGAGCACGTGCCATACGCACCTTTGCATCGAGGGCTGACTGTGAAAGAACCGGCACATGCATATGCGCGACAAGACCTCGACGAGCACATGCTAAAAGCCCGTGCGTGTGCATCGAGGGGTGGTACCGTAGGGGCGACCATTTTGTCGCTACCCCGAGACATTTTGTAGCTTCCGGCTTTTGCAGCTTAGCTACAAAATGGTCGCCGTATGTATTTTTAACGATGGAATCGCCGAAATGAGACTGGCCCCAGTCTCATTCCAGTCTCTTTTCCCTACGTTTCTGGACGCGTGCAATACATCGTATTGAACACATATTGCAGGCATATTGCACGCGTATTGACAATAAATGTTCAATACAATAAAAAATGTTACAATATGTGTGCAATATGCCTGCAAGCGCTCCAACATGTGTGCAACATAGTATTGCAGTGAGCCCTCATGTATTGGAGACATATTGAAGTTCTGATGCAGAGAGTTATTTCAATATGCCTTCAACACATGTGTAGTATAGGGTTGGAGACATGCACCATGCATGTCGCAAACACTATGAAGGCATGTTGCAGACATATTGCTCACATATTGTATACATATTGTAAGTCAACATTCAATATGTTGGATACACACTGCGGACCTACTGCATACGTATTGAACATGTAAATTCAATATGTTGTATATATATTGCGGACCTATTGAATATGTATTGAAACGGAACATTCAGTATGTTGGATACATACTGCGGACCTATTGCATACGTATTGAACATGCAAATTCAATATGTTGTATATATATTGCGGACCTATTGAATATGTATTGAAACGGAACATTTAGTATGTTGGATACATACTGCGGACCTATTCCCTACGGTCCTGGAAAACGTTAGTATGCTGCTAACGACATGCTAAACGCGTGCCATGGACATGCTATGACATGCTAACGCCAGATAGGTGTTAGCATGCGTGCTAACGGCATGCTAAAGCCCCATAGGTGTGTTAGCATGTCCATGCTAAAGGCATGCTAACGCCACTGCGCCTTAAGCATGTGTTCGCGCCAACTTGAGGGGTAGTGAGTGGTGAGGCATGTGGGGGTGCGTAGATCACCAGGAACATGTTATATGGTGATTAGAAGGGCAGGGGAAGGATATGCCACGGAGTATGATGCGATTCGGGTCAGGTGGTAAGCGAGCGGAATTCCTCGGAAAGGTAGGGACGTTAGTATGTCGCTAGCATGTTCTTAGGACGCCGATAGCACGTCAGTGTTAGCATGTCATTATCACACATCAGACATGCTAAAGGCATGCTAACGCCACTGCGCCTTAAGCATGTGTTCGCGCCAACTTGAGGGGTAGTGAGTGGTGAGGCATGTGGGGGTGCGTAGATCACCAGGAACATGTTATATGGTGATTAGAAGGGCAGGGGAAGGATATGCCACGGAGTATGATGCGATTCGGGTCAGGTGGTAAGCGAGCGGAATTCCTCGGAAAGGTAGGGACGTTAGTATGTCGCTAGCATGTTCTTAGGACGCCGATAGCACGTCAGTGTTAGCATGTCATTATCACACATCAGACATGCTAAAGGCATGCTAACGCCACTGCGCCTTAAGCATGTGTTCGCGCCAACTTGAGGGGTAGTGAGTGGTGAGGCATGTGGGGGTGCGTAGATCACCAGGAACATGTTATATGGTGATTAGAAGGGCAGGGGAAGGATATGCCACGGAGTATGATGCGATTCGGGTCAGGTGGTAAGTAGGGACGTTAGTATGTCGCTAGCATGTTCTTAGGACGCCGATAGCACGTCAGTGTTAGCATGTCATTATCACACATCAGACACTCTAAAGGCATGCTAACGGCGCCACTGCGCCTTAAGCATGTGTTCGCGCCAACTTGAGGGGTAGTGAGTGGTGAGGCATGTGGGGGTGCGTAGATCACCAGGAACATGTTATATGGTGATTAGAAGGGCAGGGGAAGGATATGCCACGGAGTATGATGCGATTCGGGTCAGGTGGTAAGCGAGCGGAATTCCTCGGAAAGGTAGGGACGTTAGTATATCGCTAGCATGTTCTTAGGACGCCGATAGCACGTCAGTGTTAGCATGTCATTATCACACATTTAACATTCTAATGTCATCCTATGCATTCAAAGAAGTCGGCCGTTGGGTCGAGAATAACGGCGGTCTCCATGCACGGATGTGGCACAATAACAACTTGTTGTTCTACTCGATTGGGTAATATGAATGGCTCCTTGTGCTCAAAGGCTGCTGGGTCAACGTGCGGGTTGAAGGTGTAGACCGTCCTAGTCAAAACATCCGGGCCGAGAATGGAGTTTCGTAGACGGTAGGCCTTGATCTGTTTCTCGGTCGGCTTTGCAAGCCAATCGCACTTGAGTAAGGTGTACAACTCTCCAGCAATCTCCACTCGCAGTATTTTGGTAATGCGGCCGTGCCTGCATTTCGCCAAGCCCACGATTGTAAAAACCACCATTGCTGGTCCAAATGCCCTTAATATGCGGTTAGGATGGTATCCTTGTGCTAATCACATGCTACCGAAACACTAAAGACATCATAACTGCACGATACATTGTCGTTGCTTCCTCACCTGTCGATTTCATCGGTTTTTGGCTCACCCTTCTCGTTGAAGATTACGTTCCCATCACTGTCCATTTCCTCATTCACGAAGAACGTACGAAAATAGCTATGCACGGTGCGCTTATTCCGATCGGTCGTAACCGTGCGGTAATGGGCGTCGCCGATCTTAATGTGCGCGAAACTATAGCAAACCGGTGCCGGCCCCGCCATGAGCAACATATCGTCCTTTGTGAACTTTCGGCCCAGCCATTCTGTCGGATCCGCATATGCTCCAAATACGGGTTCGCGTATGTGCTCAGGCTTACCCTCCTTTGTACAAGCCGCGAGCCTGTGTTTTTTGTTTCGCGCCCGCATCTTGGCATTCCATCTGTGCACAGTCATATATTGTCGTTAGTATGCTAAAGGCGTACTAGCGACGTAATAGCGGCGTCAGAACGTACAGGGCCAACAACTGCTCAGGAAATGATGGGATCACCTGCGCGCGTCCTCCGCATACTTCTCCCATCTCTCCACCAGGTCTCCATACGCCGGAATGTGAGTGCGCATCCAAACCTTAATGTGTTGGATTTCATCATCTCGCAAGACCACCCGCTTCCCCCTAGCCGATACCTCAACCGCAATCGCCCCGCGGCTCCCCATGGTCACGGCCGCCGGCACCCGGGTGGAGACGCCTGCCGTAATGAAAGTGATTATCCCACGCACCAGACGCAACAGCTTCACGCGACTGAAGTAATTCATTATGGCTGGAACGGGCATGGAGTTGCTCCTCGCTAGGGATTTGATGTGGCCGTTCAAGGACTCAAAGGCGTACATTCACACTTCCCGCATTGGACCATACTTCTCAAGTTGCGTGACCATGTGAGAAAACATGTGAGTGTTAATAACACACCACATATACGCTGGTCCGGCCGCCTCCAAGTCCTTGAAAAATAGCTCTATTTCTCGTGCAAGTAGCCCCATATCCTGCACATAGCAGTATGTTAGGACGCCCATATATTGTGCTTAACGTGCTAACGGTATCATGCTTACCTACTAACGACATGCTAACAGATTACCTGAGGCCGCACTTGTTTCGTCGTCAGCTCCCGCACGATCATGGTCATTCGGCCCACTATCTTCGCCAATGGATTTGCGGGCTGCCCGTAATCTCGTGACCAAGCGCAGACTGTCGCCATGGTACCGTTCTGCACGAGCTTCAAACCGTCATGAGCCCGAATGTGCTTGGCGGCTTGCTTATCGGCGGTAGTTTGTAGCAATCGTAAGTGACCACGCCCCCATCCCTCCGTCGCCCTGATGCTCCGCAAAAACAAGCGCGCGGTCTCCAAACATCGCTTCGTGGTGGACGTTTTGTTAGGGCGGGGTGGAATCGCGAAAGGTCCATGCGTCATCTTGTACACCAAAACCTCCGCCCCTGCGGCACAATTAAAAAAACATGAAAATACTGTTAGCATGCGTTTAGGCTGTCGGTAATATTGCCACAACAACCTAACACAACCCTATGAACATGCTAACACGCGAATAGTTGCCTACCTTTACTATTCTTCACCTGGGTTGTGGCATGCCACGTGGGGTGGACACCATCCTCCCTCGCTTGCTGGCGGACGGCGTCGGTGAAGTCGACCCCGAGCAATGATGCGGCAATCCTGTTCGCTAAGTTCATGATGTCATGCATGCCATCCAGGATGAAATCACGGTAGAGCTTGAAGTAAACCAACCGAATAAACACGCTCAAGAACTTCACGCCCGTCTTTCTCATGCTCTCCTCCAAGGTCGCGCCCGAAAGTTCTGGGTCTCCACTATCCCGTAGATCTTCGTGCCTTGCGCCATGACGCATGTACTCGGCGTCCGTGCGCAACGGTTGAGTGCCTAAGCCGAAGTGAGAACAAAGAAATCGTCAAACATACGTCCAGAATGCATTCATGATACAGATAGCATGCCTTTAGCATGTTCGTACGATACCGATAGTATGCTAAGAACGTGCTACATACATACCTGGTGGATCTTGCTTGCTGAACATGTACACCATCTTGTGCAAACATGTTGCGAATGGCCCCCGGATCTTGCATACTAGGCACCCAGCGTACGAACCGACGTCCATGACTTGTGCGGCATCAACCGCTCCCTTATAGTCCATGAGTATGGCAAAGAGCATGACCTTCAACCGCACGTGCTCGTCGGTGTATGAGTCCCAACACACAAAGCCTTCGTCCCACAACTCCACGAGCTCATCCACCAGCTTGCCATACAGTAATTGGGAGTTCGCAGGGTGCTGTCCTTCAATGATTCCGTATACCTCCATGTTCTCATACTTGGTGCGAAGCTCCGGAGGTAGGTTCAAGATTTGAAAGTAGATAGGGAACACCCCCATTTTGTTTTGCCACAAAGCCGCCCCATCCGCACTCAACAGAATGCTCACGTTCCTTGCCTCCTTGAAAAAATCGACGTGTCGCACGTTCTTCCGCTCCTGCCATTCCTTACCATCTGATGAAGGCATAGAACACGTGTAAATGAGTTAGACATGCTAAACACACGCTAACGACAGGCGTAAGACGTCGTTTACATGCTAACCACATGATAACGGGGTACTGTGTGGAAGACTTACTACCCCAGATAGTGCGCACCGATCCGTCTGCCGGTGGAACGTGCCTGGAGTGAGCGAGCATCATCTCCGCGGTGTATGGATTTGCGTACACACGTCTCAGCAAGTCCGCAACATTCCACCAAAAGAATTGTGATCGCGCTTTCTTGCCCTGCCTTCCCCGCGTCCACTTCCCCCATCTCGCCCAATGCCTCCCACCGGGGCTCATTGCACTTCGGGCACACGTCGGCGGTGGCGTACTCTCCCTCGAAGAACACGCATCCTTTCACACATAAGTCAACCCTGTTGCAGGGGGCGTCGAACACTTCGAACTGTTTCCATGCTGCTTTGAAGTTCGTTGGAAAGGTTCCCAAATGTTTTCCGAAATGTTCATGAATGATGGCGAGGAGCTTGTCAAACGAGTCTCGCGACATCTTGCCTTCGGTGTTCCATTCCAAGAGGTCGAGAAGCATCTTGAAGGAGTTAATCGGTGGGTGGCGCGGGTCTGCCACGGGGTTCGCGTCCATCTCCTGCGTGTGGTCACCATCGAACGCCGTGATCATTATATAACAATCGGTGTCACAGTGCGTCCCTAGCACACTTGGATCATGCTAAAGGCATACTGTCTGTATGGTATCAGCATGCCAACACATATGTGCTCACCTCTTGCTGCCCGGCCATCAACCTCTTGATCCCTGCGATCAACTCGGCCGTCGCTGTTCTCATGTCGTCCATGATCGCATCGTCTGCATCCATCCGATCGTCGTCGCCTTTCATAGATCCGGCTTCGCCAATGTCATCACCCTCAACCTCGGCAAATGGATCCCCGCATTCCTCAAAGTTTTCGCCTTGGCATGATGCGAAATCATCGCTATAGGAGCGGTCATCGTCGAAACTTTCCAAATCCTCCTCGTGGATCGTCGGATCGTCGGAGCGGTCGGAATCCGCTACCTCACGATCGTCCACTTGAACCTGCTCGGGGAGTGGCGAAGGCGAGGCGGGCAGCGG
>LGRX02017569.1:0-16140 GCA_001247695.2 Cymbomonas tetramitiformis
CATTCTAACATTTCACAAATCAGGGCTCCCATACTTAAGCCCATACTTAAGGAGTGTAACGCGTCGGCCCGCGACGACGCCTGCGTTTTCACATACTTAAGAAAATTTAAATTTTTTCTTCATACTTAAGGAATAGACACTGGCTCCCCCCTCCCCCCCTAACCA
Organism: Cymbomonas tetramitiformis; assembly: GCA_001247695.2. NCBI lineage: Eukaryota > Viridiplantae > Chlorophyta > Pyramimonadophyceae > Pyramimonadales > Pyramimonadaceae > Cymbomonas > Cymbomonas tetramitiformis. Next base: position 166 of record LGRX02017569.1, read on the forward strand.
GGGACTCAGGGGGTATAACCCAGTCGCATGCGTGAGTCTGGGTGTCGGACCTAGTGCACCTGCTTGACAATCGTATACGATTGTCAAGCAGGTGAGTCTTGGTGTCAGGTGTGCTGCACATAGACATATCGGGGCGTCTAAGGTTCAGGGTTTTAGGATATATGTTGGATATATATATTGGAGGAGTTGTAACCGGAGGTCATTTCATCACACCTGCGTTCGTCACATAGAACCACAACCCGCCCCTTAGACTACCTCACCATTATGCCCAGTATTGGAATATTGCAGTATTGGATATGGCCTTTCGATGCTTTTACGTTTCGCGACTGCCAGTTACAACAAGCCCAATGGGTTGCTGAAGACCGTTTAATTCTCCGCTTGTGGCGGCGAGCGCGGCAACAAGCTGAAGAAGACTGGGAGGACTTCGGGCAACATGCAGTTAATCTCAGGACATATCACTGGTGGAGTTTTTGGCCGATGTACGTCCACGGCCGTAGATCCAGCGAAAGGTTCGGGGTGAGGCATCTCGTGTACTGGTATGAGGGCGGGTGGATCTACCACCGATACTCAGATTTGGAGTGGTGGGGCTGGCGAAATAGACACCGCTACAGCGAAACTACGCACTGTGCCCTGACAGAGATGGAAAGCGATCTGCTGCAGGAAGATGAAAGGAGATGCGAAGGTTGCGGGCGTATGTTCAGAATCTGCACCCTAACGCGCATAATTGATGCTAGCGCGTGCAATGAGGAGACATATGCTTGGTAGCTAACACTTATGTCACGTGTTAGTACTGAAATAAACCGTATACTTACATGTAGGAAAAACAATAACTTTCACGCCGTGCATACCAAAACTACCCTCTGCACACTTCTGACAATCGTACACGATTGTCAACACCGTGTTGAAAGGAAATCTCTCGAAGTTTACTGCTATATAATTAATGTTACATGTCTTTTATTCATTTATTTTCGCAGTAAAATACTAGCATCATGAATACTCCTGAGTTCATGGAAGACGCACTTGTTGAGCTTGAACGTATGTATATCGAATACGAAAAATGCAATGTGTGCCATTCCTGGAATTGGTTCTTATATCGCGAGGAAGTGTTCATCGATCCTGCGCTGATTCCTACACATGACCCCTCTGAGGCTAAATGGAGGTTTATCCGCGAGACTCGGGAAACATGGTATTTTCAACTGTTGGATGCGCATCGGTATCCTGCCACTACTGCGCAATATACGTACACTCCAACGCAAGCCAACCCTGGCGCACTTACCCCAAAAACAATGGCGGTTCCCACAGATTTCATTCCGGAGTTGATTAACCAGGGCACAGGCTTTGACCAGGAACCTGATGACGACGGAAAGTGGTGCAATTGCCGTTAGGAAAAAAATACCTTGCTCCCATGCCTACTTAAGACGTGTTGTAGCGAGTTTTAATCATTTATTCTCGCGTTCAAGAACTTCCTGAGAAATGGCGCTGACCCGGCAGGTTCAGCGAGTCTTGCTTTGGTTAGATGGTTTTGACGAGGATGAAGATATGATAAATCATGTGAACATTTTCGGTCATACACCTTGCGTAAACTGTAATGCGGAAAACGTATACGCGCATTGCGAAAGGCCTATCATTCAGGGAAATTGGGACTTGGACGAAATCTCTGCAGGATACAGTTATGTACGCCGAACTCGGTTTTTCCTATTCTTTACCTTGATGCATCTCGAACGATTTCCCTCCAGGAACCCTTGGACGGGGAGGTGGGTAACGCCTAGAAATCTGAAAATACCTGTGGACAAGATAAATGATTTATTGTTACCGGAGCAGCGCGGCGAGAGTATAGAGCAATATTTAGGAGCTTGCAACTGTGCGGCGGATATGACTGACGAGGACTTGGACTTTGGCTTCTAAGAACATGCTAATTGTACCAATTATTTTAAGAAAATAATTGTTAGTTCTAAGTAGTGTTTTATTCATACTCTGCATCATTTTCGCTACTTCCGTATACAGCGTTCTCATCATTCCATACTCGCAGTGTGGGTATGACCTAGTGCAACTGCTTGACAATGGTATACGATTGTCACACGTGAGTCTGAGTGTCGAAGCTATTGCCCTTCGGCTGTTTCGAAATATAAGGGGTTGAAGTAATAGATAAACGTCATTTTTTTACACATGATGCACCTTCCGAATAACGTCTTGTTAAAAATCTTTCAGGCCATTCCTTACGGACCTGATCATTCCAATGAACCGTTATGTATGTATCTCGGGAATCTCTGCCGAATAAGATGTGTCTGCGTACAGTTCAATGATACAATAATCGGGCGTGCGCAACCCGCGCTAAGTGTTGGGCTAGTCCCTTGCGGCAACGCTATCACCCGCTCTCTTCTTACCGCCTACATTTTTTTTATGGAAGACGCCAACCTTCGTCTCTTAATTCACCGAGCCCATGTCTCCCTCCTACGCCTACAAAGCATGTTTCATCAAAAGTATCCTGAAATGGTGGCTCCTAGCGGAATGTGCTTGTCTCCGAAATTAATCGCGGACCACCTCAAAATGTTCGCGCTGGACACCATTCTTTTAACCCCACTGCCCGAGTCCCCCCACGCACATGTTTTACATGTCCGATTCAATTCGACTGAAAGATCAGAATCGTCCTCACTTCCCATCTTGGAATGGCAGATTCGATGTGGCGATGATACCTGCTCCCCATTCGTTTCCATGCTCCATGTGCCCAATGTTCCGTTAGTAAATATCAGTGTGTTGTTCCGTTACGATGACCTGTCTAACGCTGGGGTGTGGGCCATCGATAGCTTATCAAACGCGCCGGCAACCAATAGAATTTTGAATCGTTACCCCGATGTGTACATGACATGCCGGCTTGCTGCACGCGTGATACGCATTGTAGATCAATATTTGCGCTCTGGTCGCTCCTATTTCCATCCGGTTCCCCGTGAAGAGAGTTTAGTTGCCAAAGTATGCCAATGTATGACATTGACAAGAAAAACACTTCAACAACATGAACTCGACAGTACAACGGATGGGCTCGGGGGATGGATCATAGCGAACGATTTATGATCGGGTATGTGCAACATGTTTAGTGTGCACGCAGATTGTATTATTACAATTATTTGGATATTTTGTGCTACCCTGAAATGTATGTTTCGTGGGTGTCCTCGGTTCTAGGGTCGGAGCCCGCCAGTGTCCAATGTACTAGCATTCATGCAGATTTACACGCTATGTCCAGTGTCGGGGTGCGCGAGCAACGCTGCCGCGAGAGCGCCTGTAAGCTCGAAACAAGCATCTGGCTGCTCAGCCTCCATAACCGGAGTAGCCGAAATAGCATCAATGCCTAAAGCATCCGCGACATCACCCAAATCCATTTCGTGGTCATCAGGCACATTGGCCTTTCGTTTTTCTATCAGCGCTATGTCACCTGCGAGCACCTCGGAATACCGTGCTCTGGCCATGTTCAACACCTCTGCATCCATGTCGATCGAAAGGACATGCCTTTGCTCCATATACCCCGCCATGGAGGCTGGAGCCGTTCCGCAAGGAAATTCCATAACACAAGCATCCATGTTGCTGTACAAGCGCATCAGCTCACGGTAAAGACGGATTGGCTTCTGAACGCTGCGAATATTTTGTCCATCTTCTTTCTTCAGGTACTCCTTAGGTGGCAGCGGTACCTCCTGTTTATAAACAAACAACACACTCGAGTCTGAGTGTCGGACCTAGTGCACCTGCTTGACAATCGTATACGATTGTCACTTGCGAGTCTGCGTGTCTGAGCTAGTGCATCTTCTTGACAATTTTGTTTGGCGGAGTTGCATTCATGACAAGATATGAATGCATACCAGGATTCTTACCATGCTGTTCGTGAACGCGTTCGAAAACTTTCCGACCGTTGTTCGCAGCGGGGCCCACTTCGGTAGCTTATTACTCTTTGAGGGATCTTCCACCAAGTGCAGCAACACATACGGTTGCAAAACGCTGACCGGACCAGCCGCATTATTACCTATGCGTCCTCCGCCTCGATTCCAGTATTGAACCGTCTGGTGGCATGTCCATTGCAGCGGCCATCCTTTGGTCGAAGCGCAGAAGGCATCGATGATTGCTTGCTGCCTCGATATCGCGAAGGTTTTTCCATTAATGGTCACATTACTGCGGGTGGTCGAGTCCGGTAAGAATAGAATCACAATGCCACCATAATCCATAGTCGACATGCAAATACCACCCATGTATGAGTAGAAGTCTGTTGAATAGGTATCCCATACCTCCGAAAACAGCCCAAAAGGACCATCCACAAAGATCAGATCCACTCCATAGCGAGCGTGTTGCAATGTTTTTTCATTGCGCCAATTGACCATGACTTGATTGCTGCGTGGACCCTTATTCCTTTCGGCGCGAGATTCGTTAACCTGTGGAACATTGCTTTCATCAGTCTGCTTTGAAATACATACGCAGGAAATACTTAATACATTGCAATGTAGATATTTGAACAGTTCTAACCTTCATTCCGAAATCCAGCAATCCCTCAGTCAGAAGCTTCGCCAGCAACTCGCGATGGCACTTGTTGAAGTCCACCGGCTGCTGGACTCCCTCGGCAGCATGCAGCTCCTTGTGTTGGATTTTCAGCTCCATGAATTCAATCACCGCGCTCTTCGGCTCCCAATCATGATCGAAAATCTCCGTTTTAACCAGAGCATCCGGCATCCCGCCCTCCCGGCGTGACGCTTTCACACGGAGTTCCAGCCATTCCCAAACGGCCTGTAATACGCATCAGAATCAGTCTTCGAACTCAGAGACAGAGCAGACTCTAAGTCAAGCTAACGCCAGAGCTTGACAATCGTATACGATTGTCACACTTCTTTTACCAACATTTACCAACTGACCGATCATCCCCATGGCATGATCATCACAAGTGTATAATGGGGTCACCTTCGCACTGAACGCGGCGATCTCGTCATTGATATCTGGCATTTCTTTGGCTTCCATCATCCGCGACGCTGCCAGTACTGCAGGGGCCAGATTAATCTGAGACCCAGCTCCTGCTTGAATCGCCCATAGCAAATGCAGGCAGTTTTCCTCAAACCCCCTTTTCGTATGGGTGATGCCCAACGTCTGCAGAAACCATGCGGGATCGTATACGGGTGCCTCAGTGTAGGCAGGGCCATAAAGCTTCGGAATCGTGAACGTAGCCCCAAAGCGACCGCCATTTCGAATCTCTTTTGCTCTTCATGACCTCATCGAAGCGTGCAGTGTAGAATTTGTTGGAAGATTGGATTAACATCCACACCAGAAGCTTGGTTTCCAAATCAGGCTCTCCGTGGACGTTCTGAATAAAAAAATGGTGATGATTTTGCACGTACGTCATATGCTGCGAATCACGGTACGTTACCCCATTAAAGTCATAGGGTCCCCAAGGGGTGTCAACGTTTAGTTTGAGTATAGTCTCCTGCGTATCCTCATCATCATCATAGACGTCCCTGATAGCCTCTGCGTGTTTATACCAATCTGGGTATTTAGTCCAACCCATCAGCGAGGCAAACTTGGCCTTGGCAGATTCGATGACATCCTTGATGAAACCAAGACGATGACAATACGAGCTGAACTCAGTGCCAGTCAAAAACTTGCCCTTGCAACTGATCCCATATTTCTGGTAGAACTCCTTCCGTTTGTCCACATCGGCCATTAATGCTCCTTCCTTCGCCACTTTCAGAACATAGAAAAAATATCGTACATCAAACCCTAAGGCTGATAGCGAGGTGCTTATAGCCTCTAGGGTAAGAACAGGCTGCAGTTCTTTCGGATAGTTCTTCAACTCGAGAGCTTCCTTCCGCCATTCGTCTCCCAGTTTTGGATCCAGTAACCGCAAAATCTGCAAGCAAGACACGTTGGACACATGTAAGGGGGGCGACACGCTTGTCACACGTGGGTGAGAACTGAAGCTTGCGCCAAAGCTTGACAATCGTATACGATTGTCACGCGTGAGTCAGGGGCGAAGCTAAGCTTGACAATCGTATACGATTGCCAAAGCTTGACAATCGTATACGATTGTCACGCGTGGGTGAGAACTGAAGCTTGACAATCGTATACGAGTGTCACACGTGGGTGAGGACACATGAGAGAGCGCGGAAGTTTCATACCTTTTGCGCATCCCGCTCGCGCGATTGGAGGAGGGCAACTTTTGCCGATTGATCCCGAAGTTTGGAAATCTCGTTCGAGTAGGCCGCCGCGGTCGTATCCCTCAGATTATTCCGATACCAAGCGTTACTCTTGGCACTAGCTTGCCTTACCGGGAATTGTGTAAAATGCGCCAGTTGGTCTTCCGAGGCGTCGGCAATATTCAACAGCAAAATCCATTTATCGTGTTCGTGAGAGTCAACAAGACTTTCTGTTTGGTCGGTGTTCGTCAGTGTCCCGATAAGGCTCTGCGCAAACCGAAACTTGTAAAAAATTCATTCATGTACATACGGTATTTTATTGAAACAATGAAACAAACGATATCATACAAGGATCGCTTACCAAAACACAAAGAGGTGTTTCTTTCTTCAGAATTGTAATCGTTGTGGCCAACCCCTCCAGAGAGGACCTATTACTGGTCCCGGTACCGCTCCAGAATGCTTTACGTTTCCTTGCGTCCAGGACAAGGTCAAGCCAGGCGTCATAGCGATGCTGGCCATCCACCACGACAAGCTGCATTCGCATGAACTTGTTTTTCACCCACCTCTTGTAGTCGTCAGGATCATTATCGAATAGGTTGAGATAGTCGGTCTCCAGATTGTGCACCATGGTGTTGAAATTGCTTACTTCCTCAGGAGCCTCCGCATCCGCCGCTGCAAGCAACCGAAATGAACTTAGGTCTGACAATCGTATACGATTGTCAAGCTTTGTAGGAAAGTCCCGAACCCTTGCATAATACTAGTGCTGACAAGCAATGCCTCACCGGGATAAAACTTGGACATGAGCATTTGCCTATACTCTTCGTCCGTGTAATAGTGTCCAGTCCACCACACGATGACATGTGATTTGTCCACCTCCCATCGCTCCATGATGACCTTCTTCTGCTTCTCTATTCCCTCTTGTGAAGTCGCGCGGGTAAACGAAAGTCGGTTTGAGTCGCCCTGAACATCAGCAGGATGTACCAGCAAGCCAAGAGGGGCAACTACTGGAAGCTTTTTGTCTTCTCGAGTAATAAGCTGGGGACGAAAAGTCCATTCTGAGATCACTTTTTTGATATTCAGCGGTCCTGGGAATATGTAGTCTTGCCTGTTGTCGTCATCAGTGGTCCCAGATATCGCTGCCTTACCCTTCGGGTCACGAGCACGCTTTGGCGGTGGTGCACTCCCCGAGGTCTCGGGTGCAGGAGCTGACGCTGCCTCTGGCCCTGCCTCTGGCGGTGCATCTGCATCAGCTTTTCTCTTACCTAGCAATCTTTTAAGAGTGACAGCAGCTTTAGGTGCGTCCCGATTCTTCAGTAATGCAACAGCTGTATCAACTATCTCCTTATTATCTCCACCTTCCACAACGGCCCGAATTCCACTCTCGAGGTCTTTCTTCTCCTTCTTATTAGTTGTAGCGGCATACTCGAGCATTAGCGCAACGACTTGCTCAGCTGGTTGCTGTGCTGGTTGCTGAGCTGGTTTCGGTTTACCAACTGTAATAGTCAGCTTTGGCGATTTAGCTGTAGGTTGAGGATCACTTGCGACTGGAGTGGCATCTTCACTTGCGACTGGAGTGGCAGCTCCTGCGGTACCTGGAGCAACACCAGCGGCGGGTAACTCATTTGAACCACCTTCACCGGATGCCAAAGATCCGCTCTGAGAGGCCTGTGCAACTCCGGAGGCCATACGCTGTAAATCTCTCATTGAGCCTCCGATTTTCTTTCGAGCGGTTTGTTTTGTACGAGCCATGCAATAATGAAATCAATGACACCCCGACATGCATTTATAGGGCTGCAGGTACGCACCTCCCTCACGCCCGGCAGCCACAGCCTGTGCCTTAGCAGTGGGCTTTCTGACTCTTGATAACCTCCCTGTAGACATCTGTAAAATTATGAATTATTTTAATATTTTCCTGGTATATATAGATAAAGAAAATCTATAAATATATCTACTACAATACTCACGTGTGACAATCGTATACGATTGTCAAGCTTCGACCGTACGGTTAATCATATTCGAATGTGCACGAGTAGTGACAAACTCTTCGCGAATATCCAGGCAGGGTTATACGACATGCAAAAGGATACACGATCTCGGCACTAAGTCTCTCTCACGTGTGACAATCGTATACGATTGTCAAGCTGAAACCGTACGGTTAATCATATTCGAATGTGGACGAGGGTGCTAACACATGCAATGGTATACAAAATGTTTTGAATAACGTATATGAAAATGCATACACTGTAAAATATATAAGATGCCATCACAGATTTACGTTTGTATTCTAGCTAAGCAACTAGAGATCGAAGTTGTCCGGAATTCCAGGATAATACGACAGTATTTTGCGCACTTCTGAGGATAGCAGCGATGGCTCGTGAAGGTATCCCACACTTGTAATGATCGGAATTTCGAATATCTCGGAGTACAGCCAAAGGAAATGCTTGCATGGAGCAGGTCGGGTCCTCGCCATTTCTCGAAAACACGGACACGAACAACGGTATTCTCGTCCAAACTCCAAGAGGTATTCACGGCCATCGGAATCAGGGTGAGAAACTCGGAAGTTATAGACGGTTGCACCACCAGGAACACATTTCCGGATTTGAGTCAGTGCAAGGTTATCGGTCTTAACCATGCTGTGGAGCGCGGTATAGGAATTCGCTATCTTCTTCGTCAAGAAACCCTTGCCACTCGCTTTCACCTTAACACCGTTGCGAAGTCTCTCCTCCACGTCCATCTCCGAATTCTCGGATCTCACCAGATGTCCTCGAGCCTCTCCTGGGGTCACATCCTCATGGGCAACGCAAACACCAAGAGAACAGAGACGAGTCTCCTCACTTTCCAGGATCTTTGTGTCCGGTGCAACAAGAAGTTTGGGTACACGGTTCGCCCCCCCCTCGGGCAGTCCAGGCATCGAAACGTGACAACAATACCATGGGTTTTGAACACATTTCCACGAGCAGAATATAATCCTCCGGATCGGGGGAGTGGTCCTCACTTCGCGAACTTGACCCTTTTGAAGAGTTAAGTTTTTTGCTGGAAAATAATAGGTCAAGCTTCCGGTGTACCCAATAGTCAGCTGCCCTTTCGCGATTGGGATGTCGTGACGAGAACCATTAGACTTCCGTCCATAGCATTTACCGTTAGTGCCTGCCCGCGTGACGTGAAGCAGGGAAGGTTGGAAGTCCCCACCAGCTTCCGGGTAAACGCGAACTGAAGCACGCTCCGGACGTGCCGCCGAGGTAGGTCTTGCCGCCGAGGTAGGTGGTGCCGCCGAGGTAGGTCTTGCCGCCGAGGTAGGTCTTGCCGCCGAGGTAGGTGGTGCCGCCGAGGTAGGTCTTACCCCAGAGGTAGGTCTTGCCGCCGAGGTAGGTGGTGCCGCCGAGGTAGGTCTTGCCGCCGAGGTAGGTCTTGCCGCAGAGGCAGGTGGCACCGCCGAGGCAGTGCGCGTCTTCTTGGAGGCAACGCCTTCCGAGGGAAGTTCCGCAGGGCGTTTGCGCGAAACCCCCCCATGGTTTACCTTATCTGGACGGTGGGTATCCGTTGCAGGGATGCCCCTCTGTGGAAGCCATCCCGTCGCGCCAGCACGAACTGTTTGCATTAATTCGCGACCATCTGCAAACTCTGCCTGAGTAAGGACGCCTTTAACCCACTTATCCTCCAATGAACGAATACGACCTTGCACGCACAACAAGTGCTTTGTTGAGTTCTGCCGGTTCATCGCCAGGCAAATTTGTCGAATCTGCATAAGGCTATCGAATTCCACGGACTCCAACAAGGTGGAGTAGTATGCCCCCCACGATCTCCACTTCGCGTGCATGCTTTCCGCAAGGCATACAAGCGGTCGTTGGATTTCGGCGGTCATGTCTTCGCTTTGATCCTTGAATTGCGTCAGAATGTGCTGCGCGTGCCGTATTTGGAAAACGATGTACGCATTCAATTTTGGCTGATTCGACCTGTCGCACTTCTCAGCATACCAAGCGAAGATGGCAGTTTCACAGGACACCTTGGCCTCGGGAGTAGAGTGAATCCATCGCCGTAAGAGGTCTTTGTGCTCGGCATGGAGATCTGATGGAATTAGAGATTCGATCTTATGTAAGTTCTGCCCCCAATGGAACGTGCACTCCAGATTGTTACGGTCATCTTGGTCTGGCCAAACTTTCTTGATTGCTGCCCAGTTAGCACCTGTGCCCCAAATATTAATCAGTTCTTGAAAACCAAGTATACCATGCGTAGGTTTACACGGTGCTGACAATCGTGTACGATTGTCAGCCGCTGACAATCGTATACGATTGTCAACGGTTCCCATAATCGTATACGATTGTCAGAACCGTGTAACTTACAAACTCTCCCATTGAAAACTATGATCTTTTACTTACCTGCTGCATCTCCCATGAAGCCATAGAATAATACTTCCTCACGCGGATGTTCGGCTGCTACCGTCTTCTTCACCACCAATGTCCAAAACAGTACCTGTGTTTCGGTACAGTCTTTGGGTACGTTCATGGTGGCAATAGTGAGCAGGGCGTTGGCCTCTATGGAGAACACGTGCGCCCCCATCGTCACCCAATCCCCAGAAACCTTGCGATGTACGAAATCCAAGTGGACGTACGCTGAGCGGAGGTAGTGGTCGCTACTTTTCGGGTGCATGCGACGCACGAGATCGACACCTCCATCCACTCCGACACTGGGGCCCACGCTGGGGCGGTCGGTGGACAGCACGGAATGGTTGTGTCCAATGGGGCTAGTAGACAGGACGAGGATGTTCCAATCAGAGTCTTCTTCGGTGGTTACTTTAAACGGGCAATTCCCAGAATGCGTAGGTGCAGCGTTGCAATGGGCGCAAGCCAGATTGCGATTTTTAAAGGTACCGGTGAATTGGGAACGGTTACGGTCACCCGTTCGACAAAATACGACACACGCATCGTTGTCACAGGATAAAGCCCCACCGCATCGCGTAGTTCTAACGAGTCGGCCTTTGATACGTCGTTTGTCCCCAGAACGCATCCAGGTCTGTGGATCGTATTTTAAGAAATCCTTCCACGGAGAGAAAACTCCAGCCCGTGGCTTGTAAACTACCCCGGGAAGTAGAGGCACAGGCAGTTCGTCCACAAGCTCTTCAGACTGAACAACCGCTACGTCTTGGGACAAATCAACATCCTGAGAAAATCTATCGGAATAGCTGGTCCGGTATAGGATGTATAGTCCGATTTGACTTTGTGCTTGAGCTTTGGTTCTTGTCCCGCGCTGTAGGATTTCATAGATTCATTCGAGTCTTTTGGAGGTGGAGGCGATTCGGTTAAGTCACAAACTAAAATTTCGCGCTTTACCTCAGGGCGAGGCGGAGAAGCTGATGCTTGGGAAGATTCGTGTGTGGCTGTTTCGGCATTTACACAACGGGTTTTCACTTCGCTTGATCCGGGGGTTGTACTGACACCACCGATCACAAGTACGTCAGCTCCGTCAGGGAACACGGTGCCGAGCTCGGCAGGTTGCACGTCTTCTGTGCTGCGCATGTGAAGAAGCAGCGGGGTATCGGTAAGGGTTGGAAACAAGGCCTGTAGTAACTGAAGAGAGATTGGCACCGCATGCGGGACATCCAAAGCATGGTTACCGTATCGCAGGGAAGTCGGCATTGGATTCCTATGAGAATGTGACCATGAGAATGTACCATGAGAAATGAATTATTTTATGAAAACAACACTCTATATAGACATGGGTTTAGTGTAAATATTTATATTATGACACCCAGACTCACGTGTGACAATCGTATACGATTGTCAAGCTGGAGCACTAGGTCCGACACCCAGACTCACGTGTGACAATCGTATACGATTGTGAAGCTCGGTCGTTGGGTTCCTCTCTCTGACGCACGTTTGAAACTCACATGCGACTGGGTTATACCCCCTGAGTCCCTGATTAGGGGGGGAAGGGGCAGTCGGTGTATATTCCTTAAGTATGAAGAAAAAATTTAAATTTTCTTAAGTATGTGAAAACGCAGGCGTCGACGCGGATCGACGCGTTACACTCCTTAAGTATGGGCTTAAGTATGGGAGCCCTATTTTGCGAAATCTTAGAATGTTAAAAATGTTTGGTCCGGTCCGTCCAGTCCGTCCAAACTGGACGGACTGGACGGACTGGACGGACTGGACGGACTGACTGGACCAAAACTAACTCTCTATCGAGAGCGACGCGTCACTGTGGTCACTACTTAGAGTGCTGACACCGTGGTTGAAAGAGGAACCAGAATACCTAAGAACTGGAATCTTAGCTAGGTGCCTTAGAATGGAGTGATTTCAGGAGATGGATCACTCCTAAGGGGGGGGAGAGTTGTGCCAGGAGGCACTGCGTGACTGACGGAGTTGAGTTATCGTGAGAGAATCGTGGGATTACACGGTGACAGTGAAGTTGGGCTTGCGAATACGAGATGAATGAGTACCAGTTGTCCGGAGTATGACAGTATGACATTATGACTGTACAGTAGTATGATAGTGCTGTATAACAGTCATGGCGACACTTGGTCAGATCATCGGACTACGGTCGAATTCAGGCTCAGATTGAAGAGACGATGAAAATGAGTATCAGATGTCTAGGGGTTGACGATGTGATCCGATGACGGCATGACAGTGTGACAATATGACAGTATGACAAGATGACAGAACCGTATAACCGTCGTCGAGATACAGCTATTTCACTTTAAGAAAACCCGACGTTAAGAAAGCACCGCGTTTGGGGGTGGGGTGGGGTACCCAACTCGATGAGTACGGCGGGCGCTTTTCTCTCGACAGTTAAGAAATAAGAGAATACAAAGGTTAAGCTAAGAAAATGGGGGCGCTTGCGGGGGTACCCAACTCGATGAGTACGGCTGGCCGGCCCAAAAATCCCTGCTTTCTTAGATATGGGCGATTACTGTAGTTCGTTGACGAGACATCAGGATCGAAGATGTAGCATCAAATCAGAAATGGAATGAATCGAAATATGATCGGGTCGGAACCGAACGGTGCATCGTGACACGATATCGGGTAGTTGGGACGATGGACCAAGTTGCCTGAGTTGCAATAAGTAGAGCACTTGAGAAGTGTACGGTCTTCAGAACTCAATTCGTAACGAACGTTAACACCTAATTAATCTGGCCCTGTCCCAGTGATATAATACAAAAAGAATACTGTACCTTTACATGTTCACACAAAAATAACTTCTGAGTATATCAGTCTAGTGCCCCGGCACACCTGACGCGATGACCAAGGACACCGTGCAAAAGTTCCTGGAGTCTTTCAACGCCAAGACCACCGCCCCGGCATGGACAGTCGCTTTCTTTTGCGGTTTCGTCCAACAAAACAATTTTCTGGAGGTGATTGACAATTACTGCTCCGGCCGCGCGGAGCGGTTCTTCTGGCACAAGGTGAACGTGCACATGAACCCCAACAAGACCGTACGCTACAATGACCTTGAATGTGGGGTCTTGGGGTACCATGTAAAGAGCGATGCCGCGGGGGAGACTTTTAAAAAGCCGCAGTGGATGTCCAACTTTGAGCTGGGGGACGGTGAACGTCTGAGCCGCGCGTCACTTATGCGCGGCTTCCCGGTCGTCCACCAGATGTTCAAACGCGACGGCAAAGTCGTCAATAACCATCAGAAACCCCAATCTCTGTTGATGGAGCTGATTCAGGTTCACATGCTCGGTGACAACCCGGGCAAGGTGGATGACCACGGCCATCCACTCAACTGGATTCTCGACGGTTGCTGCGGCGTCGGCTCAACGTCCATGGCCGCCATGAGGTGTGGTTTGAACGCGATCGGTTTCGACCACGACCCGTACATGGTCAGCTCTGCGCAGCAACGGCTGACTAATTTCAACGACGAGCCGGATCAGAATGCCGAGACGAAGCCAAAAGAGAAGAATAAATCGAGGAAGGGGAAGGAAGCAGCCACGGGTGACGAGTCTGAGGAAGAAGACGTAGAAGTAGAAGAGACCGAAGCCGCTTAAATGAAGTGCATTGAATAAATTAGCAGGATTTGTCGACCGCCCTGACTGATAGTATCAGTCATGCCTCGACGGTATAGGGTGAAAAGTACTCTGCTCGTAAACATTTGAATAAGGAATGATAAATGTATGCACATTTCGGTGTTTTCATTGTACGCATACTGCACTTTTCGAGCTTGTTGCCTTTATGTATCCCTATTTCGCGCATAAATATCAATAAACCCTGATTTTTATGAAATATATATAAATCCAAAAATGACATATGATAATGTCATTTTCATCGAATAGTGTGGTGCTTTGCCATCGTTGCGGCAGAGAGGGAGATGGCAAGAAGTACCATGGCCGGAAGGAGTGCCCGTCAAGGCTCGGTATCGATTACGCCGATAGTTAGATCTATCGGTGTATCGACCGAAAATCGGTCACTATCATCATCGATCGATCAGCTCACGCGCATAATCGGTATCGATCGATTACGCTACATAGAAAAATCTAGCAATTAGTATTCATCGATATTTCGGGTCGTATCATCCCTATCGATCGGTTAGATGAATTCAAAATATCGGTATCGTTCGATGAATTATGACCAGGTATCGGTTTCCCATCGATAATTTCGGTGGGACCCCCCTGGAGCACAACGCGCACGGCTCACAGTCAATTCCAACGGATTTGATCTGTTGAACGGAAATGAGGAAGAGTTTGCCGAGGTAGTGGTGCCTTGCGCCGATGGTGATGAGCTAGCCCGCTATTTGGCCATGCCTGATGCGCCGCGTTCCTCTGTCCTATTGGAGTCTGTGGTGGATCGGGCGTAAGGCGACACTGCCGCACTTGTTCAAAATGAGTAGGCAGTTCCATGCACCACCGGGTAGCTCTGCAGGTGTGGAGTGTTTGTTTAATGGTGTAGGACGCATGCATGGTGCCTTGCAGAAAAGCACCAATGAATGCACGCTTGAGCATATCATGATGGCGAGTGTAAACACCCACGAGTAGATGATATTAGCCTTGCAGTAGAGCACCAGTATGCACACTTGAGCAATGAGCATATCATGATGGCCAGTGTAAACACCCAGTAGATAGTATTAATATTTGATATGATGGCCAATTAGTAGGCAGTAGTGAATGCATGCATTGAGCATCTGCATACCCTATTATCGGTTAGACTTGATTATCATGGATTATCGGTACAATATGTGTAATTATCGGTATCGGTCGAAGTATGAATGGTACACTATTTGTATCTATTCGATAGTTAGAAATGTTTATTCTCAAGTATTAGGATCAATCGATGCAACCTCTGAAACTATCACGATCGATCGATGCATGGCTGACCTCTATCATAGTCATACGATATAAAATTGCATGGTATCCCTATCGATCGATTCCAAAAATTCGGACTATCAGTTGCTATCGATTTTTCAAAAATCAACCGATATCGAGCCCTGGTGCCCGTTGGTACGGCGGTAGGGCCGCGACGGGCGCCGGCACGGCTGCGTATTGCATGGGTGTTGCAGAGGCGATGCACATTCTCGCACTCTGTCAAATCTTTCAGGTGGCTGCGGATGACGGTACGGAGGCGGCTTTCGCCGCGGCGGTGGCGGAGTATGGCGCACCGGCGGTGCTTGCGGGCGGCGAGTCCGACGACATCGACGTTTCAGCCTACGGGTTCGCGGTCTCCGACTCCGGCAGCGGTGTGCTGACCGAGCTGGAGAACCTCACCAGTCAGGTGAAAGCGATGGAAGACAAGGTGGGTGTGCAATTTTCCAAAGTCTCTCTTCTGGGCGACGACGGCGTGGATGCGCATCACGCGCCGGTGAGCGCGCTTTCCGCTAAGGCTGCCCA
>LGRX02017569.1:16504-60500 GCA_001247695.2 Cymbomonas tetramitiformis
CAGCGACGCGCCTCGGCAGGTGGTGCCGCACATAGGCGGTGCTTCGGCGGGTGGTGTCCCAGCTGCGAGTTGTCACTACGGCGTGCCGACGGAAGAAATCCCCGGTGGGATTGACCTCGTGCCGCGGGTGTGGAAAGAAAAGGAAAAATGTGACTCTTCCTACTGGAAGCGTGAACCGGCAAATCCACTGGCCCGCTTTGGGCCGATACGGCCAATCTCCAAAATTGCCCGCCGCAGGCGCGAAATTTAAATTTTAAGTATGGTGATAATGCAAAAATCGCATAATTTTGCATAAATTTTGCTATTTTCATATTAAACGTCACGGCCCGCACCCATACATCCCATCGGCCCGCATTCGGCCCGGAGTGGTGAGCTACGGCCCCGGGCCGGCCCGCCACGGTAAGCAATATACCCTGGTTGGGTTTGGGCTTTGGGGCAACTTTTTTTACTTGAAAAAAAAACACACACCAAGATGTTTACTGGAATATCCTAGTTCACTAGATATCAGAAACTCCCGAACTGTGTGGGTAAACTCATAAGATAAATAAACCCTAAGCTAGATATACCCGGAACGGTCTCGGACGGTTTCGGAGTCTAGCCTACCTGTGACACAGCGTGTGTCACAGCACGAACCTATAGATCAGTCAGCAGTCCAGTGTTGGCCTAGAAGTCTGTCATAGGGGCCTGCACCGGGACTCCCAGTCAGGGCTGCCTATACAGATTTCAGCACACCACCCTGTGGGTGGTGACTGTCTAGGAGAGTCAGATAATGCGAGATAAGTTGTTCGGGCAGGAGCTAGGGTGACAAGTCCTAACTGCTAATCCAACTGTGCTATTCTGATACACAAATTGGAACCCTCTAGCCAGCACAAGAGCAAAAACATACGGGCAATAAGGTCCCGCTAAACTACTGAAAACTTCTGTGTCAGCAAGTCAGATTGAAGATTGCAAAGGTGTCAAAATAAAATCATAAAACAGATTGAAGAAGCCGTTGGTGTGAAAGTACATCTCAGCACAACACCAGAGCAGTGGTGTACTGCCAGAACCAAAAGCATAACTACTCGGGGTCAAAGTCCAAAGGAGCACCGTCGCCACAACAATGTCCACTGTAGTAGCTCACAGCACCACACTCCGGTGGGTCAGGCAGCCGGTGAGCCACCGCTGCAGCACCCAGGGAGTGCAGCACCGTACCCAGAGTGACGGGGTCCAGCTCTGTGATACCAGAGTAGATGCATAGATCCCCTCTGCACAGCACAGGCTGCGGAGCAGCCTGACCCGATACCTGCACAGACTCGATGGTATTGGCCGCCGTGAAGGCGGCAGCTCCCACTCCCATGACTGAGATCAAGAGAATAAGAGACAGGATGTAGGGCACCCCCCACGTACCCGCGTGTGCGGGGAAGCCCCATGGCGGCTTGCCACAACCATAGGTGCGGGAAGCACCACCAGACCGAGGTGCGTGGGCAGTGGACTCCGACGCATGATTCGCTGAAATGGCCGTAGCCCGCGGCTTCACGACGAAGCTGCCGTCAGCGAGGTCCTCGTAGTCGTCGGTGTCGTAGCCGGTGAGATCAACCTGTGCGATGGCGGCGTGATTGGCGGTTTGAACGAATCCAGCGAACTCACCGTCCGTCGCCGCCGTGGTGGTCACCCGTGCCGATTGAAGTGGCACGGGTTCCACATCCTTCTCCTGCGAGACAGGCCTAGCAGGGGCCGGCACGGCGGATGCCAATGCCGCCGCACCACCTGCCGGAACCTGCTCCTCCGGCGTGATCCCCGCTGCGGCGGGGCCGCACACCAGAGCCGAAGTCTGCTGCTCGATGCCGTCGGGAGACGGGAAAGATGCGTGTGTGAAGTGCACCTGGTGATTGGCCGCGGAGTGAACCTCCGCGGCAAGATCGTCGAGCCGTCGGAGAATGTCGTCCCCCACGGGCTCGTCGGGAGGCGACTGCTGCCCCACCGCAAAGCCGTAGGCGGACACGTCGATCCCGCCCACCGCGCCCGCACAAAGCACCGCGGGCGGACCGTACGTGGCGGCCGCACGAGCGAAGGCCTCCGCACCATCATCCGCTGCCTGCTGGAACAACGCACACATGGCAAGCGCATGCACCCCTTCCGCGTCCTCCTCGTCGATAGGAACACAGAATGCCGCGGCGGAGGCGGGCGGGTGTTGGCGCCCGCCCAACGGGCAGTCGCGGTAGAAGTGGTAACTCTCACCTTTGCCCGCCTTCTTGCACCTGCCGCAGAACGGCTTCGCCCGTTGCGTCGTCGCGGTCGAATCCCACGGGACGGTGGCGCCTTGTGCTGACCCACACGGAAGCCCCTCGGCTGCTGTGTACGCTGCTGCTGCTGCTGCCGCTGCTGCACACGCTGCTGCCGCACCACCGGAGCGCCCTCTCCGCGCTGCCGCTGCACCATCTCCTTCAGCTCCGTGATCTTCGCGAGGAAGGCGTCGTACTCGCTGCTGGAGAGGTGCGCGGAGATGCCGCCCGCGCCAGAAGCCGCCTTCCCCGCGTCCGTCTGAGCCCAAGCCTGGTAGATCTCGACCACCATGGACCGGAGCGAGGCCAACGGGACATGAGCCAAGTCAGCAGCCATGGGGTAGCGCACCTTAACCGCAGCGTAGAACGCCGGGTCCAGCCTGGTGTACAAGCTCAGCTTACGCGTAGCCTCCGTAGGCGTCCAGTCGGAGGCCCTGTTATCCCGCACCAAACGTTGTTCCCTAGCCAAGATCGGCTGCGGGTCAACGTTTGCGGAATAACGCAAGGCCGCATGCTCCTCCTGTTGCGACTCCCGCAGTGCCACCGGCACGCAGCCCTTGATGATGTCGATCAAGGCCCGCCGGCCATCTCGGTCAGACGAAGCATCCGTACCAGTGAGCCAGACATACGCGTTGCTGTGGTTCTCCACCACGAGAGCCGGCACGTCGTAGAGTAGCCCATTCACCAGTGTGGACAACGGATCCGGATGCGTTGCTCCGGATCCAGACACAAATCAGAATTCGACCTATCGAATCCTCAATTTAGGCGGCTTCGAAAGATACAGATACGGGCAGATCCTGAAATTCTACTGGATTCGAAGCATCGAATCCTGATCCGTAAAAAATCCGTCAATTCCGACGATTCTGCGAATCCAAACCTGCCAAGTAAAAATTTGAACCCACATCCTTTAGGGTGTTTGCCAATATGGCCCTGCTTTCCCAGATGTGCTAAGAGGATAATTCCGTGACATTTGCCCACATTTTGATTAGTGTATATCCCTTGACAATCGAAATTCATATCACAATTGATAATTTGACATTTGACTTTTCGTTCGGCAGCATGGAATATAACGGATCCACGGAGACTAATCCAGACATTTTCTGGATTTTTGAGTACGGATACAGTGACAATCCTGAAATTTCGTGTATCCGTTCGAACGAAGCCTGATTTTCGTTGGCTCCGACAGGTACAGATACGAACGGATTCAGACAAATTGCTGGATCCGAAGCGTCGAAGCCTGAAAGATTTCTGGATCCGTCCTACGAATTCGGATTGGACCCGGATCCGTTGTCGACACTGCCATTCACTCGGCTCACAACCATCGCAAGGGGGTCGTCGAGGTCAAAGGACTCGAGCTCCAGTCCAGCCGACTCAAACTCCGTAAGCAGCTGCACCACCAGGTCGGACAGAAGGCCAACGTCGTCAGTACCGCGAAAATGGTGTTGCTTGTCACCAAGAACGTCCTCGCGGATGCTCTTGGCCCAGGCATGATGCAGACGTGTCTTTTAGATGTCGTCATTCAGCTTGCCCTGCTCCTGCAAGTAACGCCTGGTAGCCACGTCGGCGTCCTCGTTCGAAGCAGGGTTGGGGGTCGGAACAGTCGGTGTCCGCACCGTCGGGCTGTTCCGAACCCCGTCGATAAGCCTCAGCGAGGCGTCAATGTCGCTGTCCCTCGTGAGGGACTTCTTCTCCCTGGTGGTAACACCCATCTCTCGAAAAGCCTGAGGGAAGGTGGTGTGCATGAGCGTGTTCGGGTGTGGTTGCGGAAAAAATTGGGATGGAGCGCTGCGGAGCGGGCGAAGAGAACATGTAAGCGAGGGGCACTCGGAGTTGTCGTCGAAGTCGAAGGTGTCGCGAACACCATCCCAAAACTCAGTAACCAACGGGATCAAGGCCAGAATAAAACCGAGGATGAACATTGCGTCAACTAGTCCAGAACGAGGCGCCGTCCCCATCATAGCCGCTGTCCTAAGTCGCCCGCCGACTCAGCTCAAACCATAATTCCTAGATGCACCCAAACGCGCCCTCGCGCACCACCTCTCCAAGCGGCCGTTTAGCCAATCATGGCCAAATTAGCAAGTGGAATAAAAGCGTGGATGGGGCCACGACCTACTGGAATATCCTAGTTCACTAGATATCAGAAACTCCCGAACTGTGTGGGTAAACTCATAAGATAAATAAACCCTAAGCTAGATATACCCGGAACGGTCTCGGACGGTTTCGGAGTCTAGCCTACCTGTGACACAGCGTGTGTCACAGCACGAACCTATAGATCAGTCAGCAGTCCAGTGTTGGCCTAGAAGTCTGTCATAGGGGCCTGCACCGGGACTCCCAGTCAGGGCTGCCTATACAGATTTCAACAATGTTGATATGGGGTATCTGGGGGTAGCCCACCCCATCCTACCCCCTCTACAGGGTACCCCCTTGGTAATTATGAATCATTAGCGTTATTTGCTTCAAATAAACCCTATTAGGGCGCTACATACCCCATATAGCCCTGGTCATAGTCCCCCATTTACAAAAAATGCGACACACTTTTTGCCCTTAGGTGGCCCCGAAATTGGACTTTTACGAGGGTCCAAATGTGCATGGCATAAAACCTAATTTTTGGGCGTTAGGGTTAACCAAAATATTCCCGAAGGACACCCCATTTATCTCTGCATAGGGGGGTGTCCGCAGAACGAAAGCAGCTATTAGTGATATATATATGCTTGTCACTGAAAATGATATGCGGCGCGGTAGGGTTTCGGTTCGTCGGGTTCTCGGCTAAAGTCGGATTAAACTAAAAGATAGTCGGACTTAACTCCTATACAGGCATGCCATATTTGGAGCAAATCTACGGGGTTTGGGTGAGGGGGAGCTTATGGGCTCCAGAGGGTTACAAACCCTAAATGCCTATTTTCGTCCATAAGCTCTGGGGACAAGAGCCCCCCCCCCCTGTGCATCCACCCGTCTCCCATGCCATTTTCAGTTTCTCACTCACTGTCCCTCCACTGTCCCCATCAGATCATCGGATCACCACCCGATGAACTGACGCGCGTGAAGCGTCCCACGCCAGCTTCCCAAATCCCAATTACAGTACCCTCTCTCGTGTGTCGTAGGATATCAAACTTCGAGGTGTCAGATTTCCGATCTCGAATCTGCTTGGATAACGACAGTCAGAGTTTAATTGACACGACGACAGCTGAACAGCGATACGGCCGATACCAGGCATACCACATAGACATACCTCGCGTCGGAGGAAGGGCACGAGCAGTTCGTGCGAGCAGTTCCTAGATAACGGTGACCGGCACCTCAGTACAATATAATTGTGACACGTCCTACTCCAACCTAGGTGGTTAGGATATTTCCTAAAAGAACAAAAGTGCTCAGGACCCACTAAAGTGCCCAGGAAACGTTTTTTTTAACAAGTTCAGTTTTCACTTGGAGTTTTACGTGGCTCTTCAACATGGCAAACATGAGGCTGCTTTTCTTGTCTATGTGCGTGATCGCTGCTGTTGCGTCTCGATCTGACCTTCCGAAAGGCCTTGAGCTTAGCGCCGAGGCCACCAAGCCTGGTCTTTGCGGCCCGAAGGGCTGTGCTCTCTACCAAAACCGCGATCTCCCAGAGGGCAACGTCAATGATGAAGCCCTCATTGCACGTGTGAACAGCTTGAACATCGGTTGGTTGGCTGCCGAGTCCGAACGATTTCACAACCACTCTTATACCGACTTGTCGAAGCTATGCGGCACAGTCATGAAAGGGGTAGGCATTTTGGTGTTTCTCCTCCTGTAGTGCATTGTGCAACGAGCCGCGGTGCGGTCAATGTCGGATGTCCAAATCCTCGCCGCCTGTTTCGAAACTGGTACAGTTTAACTTAGCTGAGGATGGTCCCTTGCGTGTGCAGGAAAAAGGCTATTTCGAGCTCGAAGCACAGAGTGCCCCACTTCAGACCATGGACCTGCCGGAGAACTTTGATTCTCGTGAAAAGTGGACTCAGTGTCCTACAATCGGAACTATCAGGGATCAGGTGACACTGCGAGTTGACGCCCACACTGTCCATGCTTTGCACCAAAGCCTTCTCTGACGAGACGAACACTGTGATATTTTGTGACTTTTTTATCGTACTTGTATATCTTCATAGGATAGTGAGCTGCGGTCCCGATAAACTACGCTGGAAACGAAAGGAAGACAAGAACTTAGAAAATCGTAGCACTCAATTCTTCTAGTTTGGGGAGCAATATACTTATAGGTGTAGACACGTATTCTACAAACAACAACGCAGGAAGAGGTTTGTGACCGCGTATTAGGGCCTTCAATTACAACACCTCGGTCAATAGCTCAATTGCTTGTTGTGCAGACTGTGACTATCTAAAGTTAACAGCTCCTAACGATAAACTCCCCCTGTTACCCGCCCTCCCAATACAGTCGGACTGTGGCAGCTGCTGGGCTTTCGGTAGTACCGAGGCGTTCGAGGATCGAGCATGCATTGCGGGCAAGGCAACAGTCTTGCGGAGCGTAGAGGATACCGCTAGCTGCTGTGGAATTTTTAACTGCGGTATGCTCTAATATGCTTCTTTTTGTTGGAATATTCCGCCATCGTATTGCCATGCTTATGTGTTGTTTCCCCCCTCCTCCAACACTTTTCCTGGCTAACTTTTCATCTGATAGAGTGACCCGACTCTTCACTTGTCCGAGGCACGTCTCATCAATCTGCCTGAGAACTTCGAGTTGCATCTGTTGCAAAATCTTCGATCGTCGCTGTGAGTCCTGGTCGTCTGCGTGGTGAGGTCTGTTCGTGCTCGTCAGAATTCACGTCGAACTGTTGTGTTTTGTTGCCAGCGTTCTCCATGGGTTGCAACGGAGGTCAGCCTTCTGGTGCCTGGAATTGGTTTAAGAACACCGGTGTGGTGACTGGCGGCGACTACGGAGATATTGGCGCGGGCACCACGTGCAGGCCTTACACCTTGGCTCCTTGTGCACACCACGTCGCACCAGGTCTGCCTTATTTCACGGATTGTCGATTCCTGTTGACGCTGTTTCCCTGCTGCCTATTTTATTTTAAGACTTGTCTCTTCCCTTGAGTTTTCTTATCCCCTTCTCGGAGCATCCAATGCTGAAAGCTTCAACCAATCTCGCCTCCGCATCTACAAAGGGACTGTCTTAAGATATCAACAACAAGTGAGATGTCAGGTGTGCACGTGGTGTATTTTTGCGGTAACAGGAAAGTACCCTGCGTGCCCTTCTTCGGAGTACCCGACTCCTAAGTGCACTTCTTCATGCTCCGAGAGCGGCTACTCTACACCGTGAGCACTCGTCCCAGCCGTCGCCGCGCTTCTTACCGAGCACTTGCTCTTGGCCTTCCGCGCAAACATGGATATGTGTATGTGTGCTTTTGCTTCTTGGCATGCTCCCGTCCTGTTCCTGAATGCGTGTATCTTATCCACTGGGATGGTGGCTTGGTTGGGTTGGTGCGCCTCTTGCCATTCAGTGTGTGTGTGTGCTTCCCTCTTCCATACTGTCTGTATATTTTATCCCTCCTCGCGTGCTAAGACTGCCAGCACACAGTTCTTACTGCTGTCTGTCCAAACCTGAGATGGTGCACAGAACTTACTGCTGTCTGCACTGAATTTGAGGTGCCTCTTCAACAGTGGAGAGGGGTTTGGCTTATCTCCTTCTCAGCTGGCGCCAGATTGTATCTGCCCGACTTCTGTACGTGTACTTTAGTAGAAGGTGACTCAAGTCGCGCTTACTATTGGCTGCTTCACTGTTTTGCAGATTCTCCGAGGACAAGCTGAAGGCAAAGAGCGCATACTCTCTGTCAGGTATACCTTCTACCCGGCGCCTTTCCTCGCTCAGCTTCAGGCTTGAGCGTTTTGGTTGCTCACTATAGCCATCAATCCGTCCCCTGCAGGTGTGCAGAACATCATGCAGGACATTTACACCTATGGTCCCGTCACTGGCGCCTTCAGTGTGTACTCTGACTTCCCCACCTACAAAAGTGGTGTGTACACCAAGACACCTGGTGAGTTCCTTCCGAGGTTCACTATTCACCCGTTTCTTTGAAGCAAAGATCTGCACGCGTGGGGACTTCATCATTTTTGAACTTGCTGGATGATGGATCACATGCTGACACTGCAGGCCTGCTTTGGTTCTCAGGTTCTTCGATGCTCGGAGGGCATGCAATCAAGATCATGGGCTGGGGTGTAGAGAACGGCGTAGATTATTGGCTGGTTGCGAACTCTTGGAATGAGCAGTGGGGTGATGGGGTAAACTTTCCCCCTTTGAAATGTGCAGTTTCCAATCATCTGATCCGACTCCATGATGTGTTGCTTGCATTTGTTGGATCTTTCTGGCTAGAAAGAGCCATTTTCCAGATCATTCATTGTTTGTTTGTGTTCTTGCAGGGCACCTTCAAGATTAAGCGGGGTGTTGATGAGTGCGGCATTGAGTCTCAAATCAGTGCTGGACAAGTTTAGGTAATGTGTACACTGCGCATTCAAGTTATGCACATATGAGCAGATACTGGTTTTAAAGTACTCTATAGAACAGCCTTTTGATGAGTGTGGATGTTGATGATGAGCTATTGTCAAACAAATAGCATCGTAGGCCCAGGTAATGTCCATCCGAATTTTCTCACTTTGTATGATGTAATAATTATCAAGAGCATTGTCAACATGCAAGAATTAACCAGTCTGGTTCAAGAAGTGCAAAGCAGATGTGCAACATCTGATCACATCAATGTGTGCATACATTGGTACAAATCCATGCTGAGCACATGGGACCGTGCAGTCGTCAATCAGTATAGGTTGCTCGTTGTTGCGAGAGAAGGATCTCGAATGAATATTATGTCACACCGCGTTTAAGTTGGATATGTTTTAATGGAATGCACGTCACAAACTCTGTGCCAAAATGTACACTCAGCAGTTAGAGGGGGGGTGACTAAAGCAGCTAGGATTCTGGGGCAACAAGGTAATGAAATGCCAAGGTGTCATGGCACTTGCTATAAAGTGATGCTGCTGGAAGAGCCAGCGAAGGCCAGCGTTGCCATTTATGGAGCAACTACGCACATCTCGGACTATGACAGGAGATGTGGAGAAACTTGGGATAGTACGACAATCGCAAGTCACCGATCCTCTCGTCTTGAAGCTAGGTTGTGCCTGGAGACAGTCGGGGTGTATTAGTAGCCGAAATGTGAAAATTCTGTAAATGGAAATGATAATAGTGATAATATCAAGCATCCAAAGCGTCTACAAGGATAAAGTCCTGGGAGTGCGGGCTCTAGGTGGAGCATTATTCGAACGCTTGAAACCGACCGTCCCGCAGACACCTTGCAGTTGATAATTCACCCGACTAACATTGCAGACGAGACTCCTGAAATGGTTTTCAATTAGGCCGGGCTTCTGGCTGGTCTGGCTGATATCATCGCCCTGCGTTATAGGTATAAACCCACCCTGGACTTATACCTGTGTGTAGCAGTGTGTTGGTGACACATCAGCCAGACCATCCAGACGAGTACAGTAATAAGTCTTTTATTACTGCACTCGTGGCAAAAAACCATTGGCTGTCGATGACGTGCGAGCGACAAATTGATTCGTGACTGTTGTACAAATGACCGAATTCGACGGCGACACGATCTATAATTATTCCTAGTGTTATCAGGGCTACCTTTGAAAGTTGCATTTTCCCGTCGGATTTTGAAGCCGGCCGAGGCGCGCCATGCCACCTGTTTTAGCGCGAATCCCTCCCAGAATTCGAAACCTCAACGGTCCCGCGCGACAGCTAGGGCTTAGGTACCCGGGGGCAAACACTTTGCCCTTTTACCCGCCTTCAAACAGTGAGGAATTCGATTCGCCGTAGCGATGCCGCCACTGGAGCCTGCATGCCCCAACGAGGTTTTGTGGCCCGCAGTAGAAAGGCGCGAGGGCTTTCTCACCACGCGAGCAATTTTTCTGCCGCGCCACTGCCACTCCACTGACCCAGTCAATCTGACCTGCCTCACTTTCTGGGGCCCCTGCCTCACTTCACTGACCCAGTCGTCCCGCCACCTCGCATGTTGACTATGTCGCCCCCCGGTTTGCCTCATTGTATGGACCGCCCCCACCTCACCTCGCTGACTGGGTCGTCCCGCCGCCTCGCCTGTTGACTATGTCGCCCCCAGTTTGCCTCACCGTATGGGCCGCCCCCACCTCGCCTCAGTAACCGGGTCACCCCACCTCACTTTGCTGACCCGGCCGCCCCCACCTTGCCTTCCTGAACATCTGTTCGCTTCATGCAAGGCGAGGTGGGGTTTTGAAATAAGGCGAGGGCTTGCTGCGGGCTGGGGTGACTGTTTGTCTGGGCGCGCCAACTACGACAGCTTCACCGCCAGATGTGCACCTTTTCCTGATGCCTGTCCACTGGTTTCACATCACGAACTCGCATCAGATAGTTGTCGCCATCCTCAGTGACAGAAGGCTTGCGTGTGGAAGCCCCCGATGGATCATTCGCGGTGCCCGTTGTGATCGTGGCGCGCGGAGTGCTGACAAGGGTGTATGCATCCAATGGAGTGCAGCTTGCACACGGGCGCACAGACAATATTGACAGCAGCAGCTGCTGCAGCATTTGCTCCAAAATGTTTTTACGATGCATTCACAGCGAATCAGTCAGGACGTTGGGGATCGAACCCAATACCGACAGCCAACTGCTGTCCGCATTTCGCCCTCGGGTGGGCGTCTACGTACAAAATATACGTTTTGAAAACAGCAGCGGAACAGTAGGTGGGAAATCTAAAATTCTGAACATCAATAATCGGCGAAACCTAAACAGAGCTGGAAGTCACAGGATGCCGCCAGCAGAGCTGGCGGCATAAAAAGATGCTCGGCGTAAAAAACAAAACCTGCAAATAAAAACGAAACGCTGGTTAGTAAAGATGTTGGGAATCGAACCCAACCCGTCGGGCTGCTGTTTAGGATCCCGCCGGTCTCCAAGCATCCCTTCAGCTTAGTAGGGCCAGAGGGAAAGATGCCGCCAGGAACGTTGCTGGCGGCTTCAGAAAAGGCACAGCATGAATTATGCACTATGGCCGTTGCTGGCGGCTTCAGAAAAGGCACAACATAAATCTGCAAAAAAACAGAGCGCTGCTCAGGAAGGATGAATTCCTGTTGGAAACGTTGAACCCAAACCGCCAGGCGGGATGCAAAGACGCCCGACGGCCTCCAATCATCCCTATATCGCAGGATGGGCTGCTGGTGGGATGCGGCTCATGTGAGAGCATCGCAGGAACGCCCCCCGCCGGGTTCCACGCATGCACACGAAAACATGGTCAATATGAAATATCGCTAAAGAAAAGTAGCGCGCAAAAATCATTAATAAAACAAAAACACAAGCCGCTGAGACAGCAGGTAGGCGCAAGACGAGAGCTTGGAGAAAAATGAAAACGTTGCCGACCGCAGGATCATGTCATATCCACTTTTGTCCGGGCCGCGCCGCGTGTCTCCCGATAGGAGTGGTGAGATGATCTTGAATCACGAGATGCGTAAATAATTGCAAATGCCGCATATCTTCGGTGTAAAATATGGAATTGTTACCCGTGTCTCTCGTTGTCGGTTACTAACGATCGATCGAGAGAATCCTGGGCAGGACTCCTGAGATCGGTAAACCTGTTAGAGAGGTGTTGCGACAAATTCATAATTGGAAATTCCGCATATCTTCGTGGTATAATTTTGAATTGTTAAACGTGTCTCTCGCTGTCGGTTACGAACGATAGGTCGAGAGAATCCGGGGTAGGACTCCTGAGATCGGTAAACCTGTTAGAGAAGTGTTGCGACAAATTCATAATTGTAAATTCGCATATCTTCGTGGTATAATTTTGAATTGTTAAACGTGTCTCTCGCTGTCGCGGTTACGAACGATCGGTCGAGAGAATCCGGAGTAGGACTGCTGAGATAAACCGTTAGATTAAAAGCGGGAGCTTTCGCCCAAGACGCACACCTCTGGCCTTGGAGCATCGATCGCATTTAGAATTTTTGGGCATAAAAAAGTACAATTGGTTATTCTGCTTATAACCCATATTCGTGGTATCCCTCAGATGCTATCGTATCATGATTGGCCGGTAAAGCGCGAGCGCTCGACGCAATCCTTGTGCTAGGGTAAGTCACGAGACAGAATGACGAGTGACGGGTACTATGACAGTCACCAATGACAGGCATTTACATGACCAGATGACGAGAGTGTCTGACAGAAATGACTGACAGAAATGCCTGACCCGAAAGTGAGTTTTGGTGGGAAAACCAGCAGTCAGAGAAATTGGAGGGAAAGCTGGTAGACCTCCAATATTGCCGAGTCAGCACAGTTATAATTATTCAGAGTGATATGGAGTGGCCTGGAATGATTGATGATATAACTGGGCTAGTCGGCAGATTCTATGATGTGACAGATCGAGTTCTCATGAAGTATGATGGGACCTGACAGGAGTCGACATCGAGTTATGTTCGAAAGTTCGAGATCTGAAACCATGGCATAAGGCAGCCGAGCAGGCTGAATGAATCAGTTTTTGAATTTGTTACTGTGAACAGCCACACCTAGCTGTTGTAACTTCGACATTAAAGAAAGATCCGATTCACATATATATATCATGCTTACAGCAATATATATCTCTTTGTAGGACTGAACTAGGTTCCCTGCATTGTGTAAGTAGACTGTGAGGCTCTTAGAGAGCACCCCCGAACAATCCTGGGTAGGACTGCTGACATCGGCAGGAACTTTTTGGAAAATTTCCAACGGCATAATTTTTGAGGGACAGCTCCTGCGGTGCGGTGTGTACGATGTCACTTTTTTCCAGGAAACCTGTTTCGCTCCTTTAAGGGAAACGAAATGAAAAACAGCATATTTCTGAAAAAGCTGCGAAGCGTCGTTAATATAAACGAATCTTTTATCGACACGGCAAATAAAAAGACCTCGCGACACAATTGAGAGGCTACCGATGTTGGCATGTGTTGGCATTATTTCGATGGTGTGGTGAAAAGGTTCTTTACGTTCCGATCGACGTTTTACCTACCCAATCATTTTGCTCCTTTCACGAATGGCATCCCCCAGTAAACTTTATGTAACTATGGTTCGCTGGAGTTATTCGATCTGATTTTGTGATCTCTCTATTGGATCTGTTGATTTCTAGAAGTGCGCTTCTTGGAAGGTGGCAGCTGCTCTCTAAAACAAGGTGCAAATGATGCTGAGTTCATTCTCGGGGGCTGTGGGCGGGGTGCAGATGGTTTGCACGTGCGAGTACAGTGACATCACTGGGATGAGCCCCGATGAACTCATGGAAGAGCTTGTTCGCGACAACTTGGTGTCCCCTACAAAGGCAGTTGAGCTTGGCTTCATTGACGGAGTTATCGAATGAGTGCATGGATTGACTGACGATTATACTATTTGACGGTACTTCGCATATCAAGGTCTCTCTTACGCTTGGTCGAATTTACACAAAAGTTTCAAAAATATTTTTATTCGATAAATAGGTCGTCCAAAGCAAAATAAACATATTGCGTACTTCAGGTATCAAATTGACCACGGTATCGAAAAGCTGTGGTCAATACCGCTCAGTCCCCTCCCATACTTAATCATACTTAAGAGCATAAATAAATCACCTATATCTCACGATCGAGAAATTCTGAAGTTTTGTGTAAAGTCGACCACGCGTAAGAGAGACCTTGGTACATATACGAACCTGTATATTGCATATGATATTGTTTTGATATTGGAAACACGAAAGGCCCGGCAGCGCGGCCCGGCACACAGCACTTGCACAAGCACATAGCAGCGCCACCTGATGCTCGCTTAGGTCTTAGCTTAGTAAAAATAGAACTAAACAAGCACACCCCGTTGGGTCTTGCGTGGAATGGTTCGCCTTCCCCTCCGTTTCGCTGTTTTCTTTTTGTTTATTCGTAACCTCCTTTCAGGTGGTTTAAGCTTATTGCAAGCTCCCCGTCGAGATGCTGTGTTGAAAAGGAGGGTCACTCGGATATGGATGGGGACACGGACCGCGGGGGGTGGGGGGGCGGCGCAGGTAGGAGTACTCGATGGTGCCCTGATAAAGCTGGCCTATATATGTATTCGGATGATCTGGGGGCAGTAGCAATGTCCCTGTTCACGTACAGCGTCCTTCTGCAGGTGAGCGCTGCACTCGTGCCTCGAGGCGCAAGCATGCAAAATCGTCACCATGCCACCCCCATGTAGTGTGGGGCAGGCACGGCATTCTGCACACAATATGTAACACCCCTAACGCATGCCTTCTAGGTGCCCAAAGGAAAAGAATTAGACGGAAGGCAAAATAGATGAAGGCTAGCTGCCCTTTACTGTACCCCTCTCGATTCCCATCAGGAGCAATGCAACTCGATACGCTTTTGCTGGTTACAGGAGCTGAGGCTTCAGAGCATCGAACCTGACTCGATGTCTCGCGCTGTGCAGGAACTGTTCGGGGCGGACACGGAGAGGAAAATCGTGCAAACCTGGGCGTTGGGGTTGGTGCTGGACCTGTTCGGGCTCGAGATGATCAAGATAACCGGTATGCGTGCTACCGCGCGCTTCGTAGCCCGCAACGTCGACCTCCTTCTCTCGGGCACCACCGATTACGCACTGACATACGAGAGCCACCTCAGCGAGAACCTCAAGAGAAAGGTAAGCGACGCAACCCCAATCCCAATCCAACGGGATGCTGGAAGAGGTCTTGAGGCAGCCCATTGCGCCGCCGCAGATTACGAGAGGTCAATAAGCTCCCTGCATGATCTTGTTGTTGATGAGCCCGGCGTGGCCGTGCCGTCGGTCCTGCCTCGGCCCAGGTTTTGAGCTGAGGCGGCCACGGGAGCAGATGCGGAGATCTGGCAGTGATCAATCGGATACGATGGATGAGGAGCTCGGTGACATCTGAGAACCTCCACGACCGCAGTATGTGGTGGATGAGCTGCAAATTCAGAAGCTCGCAACCGGAAATCGATGTCGATAGCTCGATACTAAGACAAGTACATACAGTCGATGACGGGACGAATCGTGTATTACCGTGTCTCGTAACCTTATATCATTGAAATCAGTAGTAGTTGGTTGCAAATCGCAGTTATTTAGTAAGTTGGTGGCGATCCCGTGCCAAGGGGCTCCGTGGCCGTGTCGCACGGCCTGTGCAGAAGGGGGGGGGGGGGGGCGGGGGCGCGGGTGCCCTGCCGAGTGGCGTGCCTATGTATCTTCAATCTGTTTTTCATACTTCAGAAACAGGTCAGAATTCGTGGCAGCGGTGTCTCAAGCGTCACCGACTGTTGCGTTACGCTTAAAAGTATAGGGGAGGGAGGGGGACGTGAAAGGGCGGTTGGGGAGAAATAACTGATCGTAGCGGTATACAATTGTTTAAAGTCAACCTTTATCGTCATCGGCAAAATCATGGTGGCGGTACTACAATTGCATGCTTTATTTCTCAGACGACTGTACTTTATCATGACTCGTAAGCACGGTCCACAACTGAAAGCTCGTTGCACTGCTTTCATCCCACCGACGGTAAATGGGGGCTTATTACCAACAGTATAGATCGTTGGGAAATAATCTAAATTGATAGATTGCTGCGTTCGCTTCTCAACCATATCCACGACTGAAGATTCGTTTCCTTGGTCGTTTCTCAACGACGGTGAGAAGCTTGCTAAATGTATAGATAATCAGAAAGCGATCTACATGTATAGATTTGTACCTTCGCTTCTCAAACACAGCCACGACCGAACTAGCATCTCATTGGTTTTGTCTCCGCGACAGTAAAGGGGTTGCTAAATATATAGATCCTCGGGAGTTGCTCTAAATGTATAGATTGGTGCGCTCGCTTCTCAGACGAATCCACAACTGAACATCCGGTTCACTGTTTTCATCGGAATGACGATAAGAGGGTTGTTGGATTACTACAAATTGCCCTGAAATGTTATGTTGTTATGCTCGCTGCTTCTCAAACATATATATCCAACACTGAAAAAGATGCTTGTCAAATTAATAAGTCATCGGGAAATGCTCTGAAATTATACAATATGTCCTACTAAACATTGCGAATCGGAAATCGAGTCGTATCTCGGGGTGTCCCATAACTTGGGCGCGCAGCTCAAGTGTTTATATCGACATTACATATTTTCTGACAGGGTACCGACTTAGGGAAAAAAGGGAGCGAGAAGGCGAAGGGGCGGAAATTACCACCCCCCCTCAAAACGCATCCCCTCATCACATTTTTTAGATTCTCTTCGAATTAAAATAATAGATGCTGTAGTGTTGTGCTACACGGGAGACCATGCGCGAGGTAGTGGCAACTGGACAAAATGCTGCCCAAGATAGGAAAGGCGCTGCTAGGCCTTTTTCAGGGAGGCGTGTATGAGCATTTCGAGTCGTAGCCAGTATAGCATTATAGAGAGTCAGTATAGCATTATAGAGAGTCAGTATAGCATTATAGAGGATACACGTAAGGCCGAAAACACGTTGTCGCTCTATTGCGCGTAACACAAATCAAGCGCGAGAAACATCAAGATAGACACGTTTCATACGGTGATGCACGCATGGGCGGGGGTCCCATTACTAATGGCATTGTGACGTATGTCGTATGAGTGGACCCTGAACCCTGGAACCAAGTATCATTATTATTCGTTTTCACACCTGACCGCTCCCACTACTCAGTTGGGAGGTATTTTGTGAATTTTGTAGATATCGGGAGAGTTGCGGCAAAATGTGCAATCTCATTGTTTCACGAAGTTAATGAAACGAGAAAATATCGTCAATGCGCCCTATCATGGTGCTATGTTCGTAATTTTGCAAAGGTCGAAATCGCTGAAATTTCCATATATCGGGCATTTTGCTCGATTTTCGACCTAAATATACCTAAAATCATCAATGGCAAAATGTCAAAGAGCAGCTGCGGTGCCACTGCTGTAACCAATTTTACTTTATATCGGATTTCGCATACTCCACCAACATTAATCAAGAGACGGTAGCTGTCCATTTGTGTGTTAGTGGGTGCATCCTCACCTCTCATTTTATACCAGGGAACGCATTGTGAGGCATCTAATGACCCGGGAAAGCTAAGTGCCTACAATACTGTGTTCTACTTCTGAGTTTGCCATATATACCGTATACTGAGTATGAATAAATGTATATATATACGTTGTATGTATATACATACATACATACAAACATACATGCAGGCATGCATACATGCATGCATACGTACGTACATACATACATACATACATACATACATACATGCATGCATTCATTCATTCATTCATGCATGCACATATGGATATCAATATACAGCCTGCATCACTGATTGTGCTTGTGCATTTGACGTTGATGCTCGTCCTGCATCTCGGCCGCAATGCAGATTCAAACGAATGTTCACGATCGGAACATAGCCGATGTCCACAATCTGGAAGAGGCTGTGTGTGCATAATATGCCGACGCCATTCTCTTCTAAGTATAGCTGCAGGGTAGTGTTGCACGCTTCATGTAGGAATGCATCAGGTCAGCGGCCACATCTTCTGGGAAAACCACCAATTACCCTGTGAGGACGAAAACATTTGCACATGTATCCACAATATTTTCAGTGAGGGCAGGATAGTCAAACATCGTACACAACACCAAAAATTCTACAACAAGAGATAAAGTCAACAGCCAAGTCAAATAACTTTCTAGACGGGAAAAATATCGTTTATAAGGCCAGCTTGATGTACATAACACAACGCTCTCCAAAGATCTACATGATATATCACATGAAATCCATCGATGATCACTACCTGCTTTGCTCGAGTCCGCTTCAGGGAGATGACAGCTTTGCCTGCA
The DNA here is from genome assembly GCA_001247695.2 of Cymbomonas tetramitiformis. NCBI lineage: Eukaryota > Viridiplantae > Chlorophyta > Pyramimonadophyceae > Pyramimonadales > Pyramimonadaceae > Cymbomonas > Cymbomonas tetramitiformis. Next base: position 34,571 of record LGRX02017569.1, read on the forward strand.
GCAGTCTCATCCGGTGTGTATGCGAACACGGTTGAATGCGCGTGGCAGAAATCCTTCCATTTTCCGTGCAGCTTCACGGCCTCCTTGAAGACCTCCCCGCGTGCTCCGTGCGCGGCATAGAAATCTCCGAACTGAGCCCCGGTGATCCGTCCCCCGTGGGCCTCCAGAAAGTCGGCCAGGGCCCTCACACACTCGGCGCGGATGTCGCTCTCTGCAGCCGCCTTATTGCCGCTCGTCACGGCTGCACCCCACTCCATATACCCCCCACGGCCCCACCCCGCAGTGTGCAATCAGTCAGCTCGCTGTCGTGCACGTATCCGCCTCCTCCTCCCCCCCCCTGCGGGCTGCCAACACCCTTTGGCCCATGAGAGATGAATCGGCGTGGCCGAGTTGTCACGAGGCATTCTGCATGATGGCATACCCGTCATGCTGCACGGGATCCCATGCACACCGTCTACAACGTCATTGCTGGCGGCTCCATTGCTGTCGATGCTGCTGCATCTGCTTGGGCTGCTCTTGTTGTCTCCAGCATGAGGAAGCTGCATCGTCTTGCAGGCCGTCTTCTGTGTACGCGCGCACACATACGGTTTGCAGCTATCATACGAGCAGGGAGCTGCGCCTACACGGTATGTACATGTCTCTCTCTCTCTCCCTCCCCCCCACTCCGGATGTGTGTGTGTGTGCTTATCCTTGGACTGACTCCTTTGGCATCCGGTAACCACAGACACATGGCACCCCAACACTGCGGAGAACCTTGCACTTAGTAGTTGTGCCAACGGCTAGTTTTCCGTTGACTTTTGCCTTTGACCGCATTTTTTAACCAAAGGAAACACTATTTGCAAAATCCAAAACGAGCAAGTTGTAGCTATCGTTGATTGGGGCATAGTAGTGCAGAAACATGCTGATATGAGTTTGCTGTGTTTGGTGAATTGCGCATGGCATGTTATCAGTGGCCAACGGTAATATTTTCAACAAAAAATCGAATATTACATACATGAAGGCAAAACTCAAAAAATTGAGACGAGGCGAAGTTGCGTAATGTCATTTTGCTTGAATGGCGCTACAATTGTAGTAAATTTGCCAAACATAACGTGGATATATGTACATTTTAGTCAAGTGCAAGGGCCTCGTCAGTGTTGGGGTGCCATGTGGAAGATTATCAGCTGCACTATGTACCCACGCCGGGGATCAAAGGATCATTATAAACACACACTTCGGGACACTCATCCAGAATTTCCGGAGCTCTGTCTTGAAGAATGGGACCCCCTAAGCCTTGCACAGCCATTAGAGCGCCTCTGAAATCGCCCTGCTCGCGCATTGTTACTTTGCCATGTGTGTGTGTGTGTGTGTGTGTGTGTGTGTGCATTCTCCAAGTGAGTGCAGCAGCAGGCGTGACCTTTCCAATTCGACCTCTCCTCGGTAGCGGGTCGTCATATACAGGTATGATGCCGTATGCTGGGTGTGACGGACAGATGAAAACCTTTGGTTTTTCAGCATCGAGAGAAACCCCACAAGATCTGTCTGGGGCGCCTTGAGGTTCCCATGCATGCTAACGGTTTCACATATATCAGTCTATACACATGCTGGTGTGATAACAATGTGCCAACCGGATGGCTGCACGCCAAATAACAACCGGCTTGGTGTTTATGAGCCTGAAAGTGGCTGGATATGACTGTTCGTTTTTTTTAATGCATGTGTGTGCTAGCGAGGGTATACGTGTGTGTGTGTGTGTGTGCTTATCCTTAGACCGATGCATTTGACAACCCTTACTGCCACATATCAGCTGCACTACGTACCCATACTAGGGATCAAAGGATTCAGCACACACTCATGTGTGTGTGTGTGTGTGTGTGCACGTGGTGTTTGCGGGTGTGCTTGTGTTTGCGTAATGAGTGCGCAGGTACATGCATGCATGAGCATATCTGGATCAGCACCTCCTGATCCATCTTCAGGGAGATGACAGCTTTGCCTGGGACAGTCTCATCCGGTGTGTATGCAAACACGGTTGAATGCGCGTGGCAGAAATCCTTCCATTTTCCGTGCAGCTTCACGGCCTCCTTGAAGACCTCCCCGCGTGCTCCGTGCGCGGCATAGAAATCTCCGAACTGAGCCCCGGTGATCTGTCCCCCGTGGGCCAACAGAAAGTCGGCCAGGGCCCTCACACACTCGGCGCTGATCCTGCTCTCTGCCGCCGTCTTATTGCCGCTCGTCACGGCTGCACCCCACTCCATATACCCCCCACCCCGCAGTGTGCAATCAGTCAGCTGTCGTGCACGTATCCGCCTCCTCCCCCCCCCCTGCGGGCTGCCAACACCCTTTGCCCCATGAGAGATGAGTCGGCGGCGTGGCCGAGTTGTCACGAGGCATTCTGCATAATGACATACCCGTAATGCTGCACGGGATCCCATGCACACCGTCTACAACGTCATTGCTGGCGGCTCCATTGCTGTCGATGCTGCTGCATCTGCTTGGGCTGCTCTTGTTGTCTCCAGCATGAGGAAGCTGCATCGTCTTGCAGGCCGTCTTCTGTGTACGCGCGCACACGGTTTGTACATGTCACTCTCTCTCTCTCTCGCTCTTTCCCTTTGGATGTGTGTGTGTGTGTGTGTGCGTGTGCATGCATTCTTTAATTCGAGTGCAGCAGCAGGTTTGACCTTTCCAATTCGACCTCTCCTCGGTAGTGGGTCGTCATATACAGGTATGATGCCGTATGCTGAGTGTGACGGACAGCATCGAGAGAATCCCCACAAGATCTGTCTGGGGCGCCTTGAGGTTCCCATGCATGCTAACGGTTTCACATATATCAGTCTATACACATGCTGGTGTGATAATAATGTGCCAACCGGATGGCTGCACGCCAAATAACAACCGGCTTGGTGTTTACGAGCCTGAAAGTGGCTGAATATGACTGTTCGTTTTTTTTAATGCATGTGTGTGCTAGCGAGGGTATACGTGTGTGTCTGTGTGTCTGTGTGTCTGTGTGTCTGTGTGTGTGTGTGCACGCATGAGCATATCCGGATCAGCACCTCCTGATCCATCTTCTTCCTCAGGGAGATGACAGCTTTGCCTGCGGCAGTCTCGTCCGGTGTGTATGCAAACACGGTTGAATGCGCGTGGCAGAAATCCTTCCATTTTCCGTGCAGCTTCACGGCCTCCTTGAAGACCTCCCCGCGTGCTCCGTGCGCGGCATAGAAATCTCCGAACTGAGCCCCGGTGATCTGTCCCCCGTGGGCCTCCAGAAAGTCGGCCAGGGCCCTCACACACTCGGCGCGGATGTCGCTCTCTGCCGCCGCCTTATTGCCACTCATCACGGCTGCACCACATCTCACATACACGGTGTCATATTAATACCACTGCGCCGTGATAGGCTCATGACGTGTTCACGAGTTCATGCTTACAATAACCATTATAGAGAAACCAGCACCTACACGTAACGTACACAAAGCGATGATACACACAAGACGCGCGGGCAAACAAAGAGACAGCGCGCAATAGAGTCGCCAGCCAGCTGGGTTGTTCCAGTCTGTTCCGGTCGCACCATAATTATACCAAAAAGATGGTCACAGACTCTGTATGAGCTCATCACATTTACGGTATGAGGTATACTTTACATGTATTCTCATTGGGAGGCCGGGTCCCGCGCACTTTCTCTCATGTCAGTACTGTCTCATAATGCCAGGCACCGCAGGGCGCATGATGCACTGGGACGAAGAACTAGCTAAAATTATTCCCTCGAGTACGTATAGGCATGCAAGACCCGCCATCTGTAAGTTCTCTCGAGTGCGTATAGGCATGCAAGGGCCGCCATCTATAAGTTCTCTCGAGTACGTATAGGCATGCAAGGGCCGCCATCTATAAGTTCTCAGTGCGTATAGGCATGCAAGACCCGCCATCTATAAGTTCTCTCGAGTACGTATAGGCATGCAAGGGCCGCCATCTGTAAGTTCTCTCAGTACGTATAGGCATGCAAGGCCGCCATCTATAAGTTCTCTCGAGTACGTATAGGCATGCAAGACCCGCCATCTGTAAGTTCTCTCGAGTACGTATAGGCATGCAAGGGCCGCCATCTGTACGTTCTCTCGAGTACCATCGCCCTTGCTGGTCTCAGTGTGTGCCACAAACCTCCGAGGGAGATAGTTACCTCCGGGCCCAATTGCAGCGGTTCGAACGGCTGGTTCATCTCCTGCTGGGCGGTGAGCAGATGATGTACAGCATCTTGTCGTTCCCACTGTGTTGACTGGACTTGCCGATGTTTTCATCTGTGGATTCAACCTCGACGGTCAAGTTCATATGTGGCTCAGATCTCTGCCCGATACGTAGCTTTGTGCAACATATTGATCATACAAGAATGTGTATAAAACACTGACGTTGCGCTCTGAAACTTTGGGTATGCTACGAAGGATGCCGATCGCGCAGAAACCAACTGACGAGTGCCCTCCTATAACGAGTGAACTCATTTTGCAGGTCGAAATGAGAGCCGCATACCGGAAACGTAGAAGCTGTCGCGTTGCAAACGGAGCTCTCTGCAGGAATAATGGCGGCCCTGGGGCTTGATGAAAGCTGCCGTTGCTTTAATACGTGCCACCAGTCATCGAGGTAGAAGCACTCATGCGCATGCTGCCGGATGAGTGGGCTGAGCGATACCCTGAAGGAGGCGATCACAACTTTTTTGTGTGCTGTATTTTTCACATAGTTGAGGCATTCCTGCACTCGCAAGGCTAATTTAGATCAGAATTCAGGCTTCCAGTAACGAAATCATAACAGCTGTTGTGATTTGCTTGAGGTTCTCCGTCCGAGCGAAAAATGTCGCTTACCTCGAAGTCCCCGTCGCCGGTTACAAGGCACAGCTCGTCAAGCTCGTTCTGTGCCACAAGGCTCATGATTCGTGTAACAATTCGCGCGTCTACGTCCGCTTGGACGACTTTGCTCCCGCGTTGTCCGCTCGGAAGATAATAAAATATATGTTTCAGCCTCGCCCGAGTGGTACTTATCCCGAGATCCATCGCCGTTTTCATTCGAATATTGATACCGCAAGTCCCTCCCTCTTTCTGCGGATCGTCTGCATCTACATAATGCATATGCCGGAACCGGTATCCCAATGTCATTTGTAGCTGTTCAAGCACCTGTTGAACTCCCGTTCTGGGATCGACCTTCTCACCCTTATCATTCCTATAGTTCCACAGTAGTCCAGCATCGATGACCAGAACAGTTTTCGGCTTCAATGATAACACGTCGGCCATTGACGTGAGACGACCTTATATTCAGTCTATAACCAAGCTCTGAAATATGTTTGTCACATCCATTCGAAACCCTACATTTTTTACCAAGTCTTGCAGCCGGTGCGCGTAGCCTTACTTCATCCGCTACGCGTATACTTCTATATATATATGATAAGTATACTTCGGGTATACGTTTTCGGCGCCTTTGTGATCGTATACTGGTTGGAGGCATCGAGTTTACGCCATCGTGCAACCTGAGATCTTGCACCGCAGCAATTGGATGCTACTTTCAGTTCTTCCATAGGGCAAGGCGCGCAAGCGTAGGTCGATAAACGGTTGAAATGTTTAATAAATCATAACGCATCACAAGTCGCACAGTTCACTTTTAATGACGTTGGGCTACTTCTATCTATCTATCTATCTATGTATGTAAGTATGTATGTATGTATACTCGCATAACAGTAATGGGCTTGCTCGCTATATATACCACGAGGACATTCGCAAGTTTCGAGATATGGGCCAGGATGTACACGATATACTTCTGCCCACCGAGCGGGGTCATAAGGGAAACTACTACGCTCCTCTGGTCGGCGTGTTCGGCGCAGCGCGTAGAGACATATGCTACCCGTACACGCAAGGCGTGTGCGCAACGGCCTGCGCAACATCAAGTCGTCAACCAACTGGCGGGGTTTTGCTCGCAAGTGACGATGGTCGGCGGAGCACCACCATCAAACTTGAGAAGCGCAAAAGTCATCAAACTGATGGTTGTATTCGTTGGCGTGATGTGAAACGATCCTTCTTCGTCCCACCAACGCCCACCCGAGTCCCGTGAAGATGATATGACGAGCGCGCAGCTTTTGGGTGCATGGGTGGACGGTGTGGTGGAGATGATTGCATATGTTAAAACTCCATTGGTTGACAATATATGTGCGCAGCGCGCTATCAACGTTAGGCCATCACCGTACCAGCTCAACGATGCACGACCAAGCTGATAAGAAAACCTCCCATCATATCGACGGTGCGTGCACCTCCTATGCGCATGGTTACGGTATACGCTTACCCGTTGGGCGTTACGGCTACTGATCTCCAAGCGTCTCGGTCATGCACGTGAAAGCGTACATTTCCTAAGTCTAGATATCCAACCTTCCCTATATACCCTGTGTGTGTGTGGGAAAACATATCTGAAGGGGTGCTAGAAGACTGTTTGTAGACTGACTGTTCGTGTTCGAGTGCTGCTGATTTTGACGAAAGATGATGTAGATAGTACAATATGTATGCGAAGTCTATATATGTGGAAAATGTGTATAAGGTTGCAGTACGCGAAGTGGTAATAAAGGAAGGGCGTGATACCTGATATGCCGACCTGTATATGAGAATTATACTTCGGCATTTTTCTGCGGGTACCGTGGAAATGTTTCTTAGCTAATCAGTCAGGTCTACAATCCTAGGCTTTGTCGATCTAGGGGATCTCCACTAGGCCATGCCGACGTGTTATTAGCGAGGATGACGTGGCGCGATGTGGTGTACGCATGCGCTCTTCATTTTTCAAGCCTGTAAACACGATCCAACGAATCATCTGCAAGTATGAGTCAGTCATCTGTAAGCACGATTACATCGATCGACGATCGTATGTTCCACAGACAATTATTCCTCAATCGACCGTATATACGATCACATCCATCGGCGATTGTACGTCCCACATCCGATTATCCCTTAATCGTCTGTGGACACGATCCAGTTATCTGTAGGCACGATCCTGATCTCATATCCGACTGTAGATTCGATCGTCATCCGATATTCGATTCCCGGATTTCTCATTATTGCAATGCTGTGCCTCCGGGCACAATGCTCGTAATTGCGACTGTCGCTCGTCGCCAGGCGAGGCGAGGCGCGTCAAGGATGAAGCTATGGGCGACTATGACGGGTGGCGATATTATCGTCGTCCTTTGCCGATCATCAGATGGAAGATTCGTGAGTGTCGCTCGTTGCGATTTGAGCTTTGCTGCTAGCAGCTGCTGCTGCTGATTGACTGTCATTTCGATTGATTGAACGCATGAATAAATGACAGTTTCCTTATAAAACCACTAGCTCATAGAGCTAGGGAACATAGCACATGAACTAAAAAGCGAACGGAGATGATCATTCAGATGGCCCATATCTGAATTCACAACACGTACAGCGATGAACGGGAGACGACACACAGCGAATTGTTCTAAAACATAAGGAGCAAAGGTGCTGGTCGATGTCAACGCATAGCTCCCCAGGGCTAGTCGATCTCAATGGAGATCTCCGCTAGGTTTCTCGAAAAAGCTCAAATGTCTGTTACCCATCTGTTGGCTATAGCCAACATTAGGGCCCCTTATGTTGGCTGGAGCCAACATAAGCCTTGCTGACAATGCCGGGAGCTGTCGGTATCGGATTGTACAGTTTATTAGCTCAAAATGACGGCGGGGATGCTCTCTTTCACACATACGTTAACAACATTGGGACGCTCGAAATCATCGGCGAGAATTTGGGTTACTCTTCAAGAGAATGTGAAATTTTGTGAAATTCCCAAGGAATTTTGGGTGTTTACATACCCATGTTACTTCAATCGATATTTTGAGGGTCAAGATGAACTCGGATGAAAGTTTTGACAAGACATTCCAGAAAGAGCAGCTCGAGATCTTGACAACACAGGTGTCCGATTTTTCAATGCCCTTCTCATGATGCCGCTCACATTGCACAATTTTCTTATGTTGGCTGCAGCCAACATAATGAGCATTTTGTATTTTCGCGATCATACCCAACTCTAGGGCACAATTATGCAAGCCCCCATGGGTGTAAGAAGGTATACCACGTATTGACATTTTTTTAAAGGTCTAGTAGCCCTTCAAACAACATTGCTTTGGAGCAATATGTACCATTAACCATGAGTAATATGCTTCGGAACTTTGGGTTTTATGTTGGCTGCAGCCAACATAAAGATGGGTAAAAGACACAAATAAAGCTCGATAGTCGCATGTGAACGGAGGTGCATCTATTCCTCCTTCCAGAAAATGTGGGGAAAAGAAACCACAAATCTCCCCATGCTATAAACCATACAATACGTTATATGTATGTTCCATACGTTAAGACACACCTGTTTTCAAAAACGTCGCCCGATCAAATTGATACAATCTTACGGACATAGATTGATCATGTGCGAAATGGATGGTTATATTCGTCATCCTTCCCATGCAACACGCCGGGTCGTCTGTAAATTGTCAATGTGTAAATCATGAAACGCATTACTAATTTTGAAAAATAAGAAACACAAGGTTGATATGTTGAATATGGAACATATGGTTAATGTTTTAAATATGGAACGAATTGTTCATTGTCAAATGTGGCACAGTTGTTTAATGTGTTAAGGGTAGGATGCTGTTTCAGGTGCACTCAGTTCCCGACCTGTATATTAGTTGGTTTGTGACTCAGGTACGCCGAAGATCGGGGCGACGTAGGCCAATTTGCATTGTGGATTCGTTCATTGTGTATGCAGTGCGCGGTAACAAGTTAGAAAGAGGAGAGGACGAGAAAGTGATATCGTATTATCTTGTAGTTTTATGGATAAAATTATTCTTATCAAGTTATTTAGCAAACTTGCCATAGTGCCTTTCAATTTTGGCATACGACAGATTAATATTACTTTCCTGTTTGTAAATCGAGATCTGCACGTGAACCAATAATACTGCGTTGTATGGTCACGATAGGAGATGTTATATGTTGAAGTAATACGATCGAAATGCAATCGATTACTGTCGTTTTATTAATTGACAATAATCGATGATCGGTTGCTTGCGTTATCTCGGCTAAATCGAAAATAATCTTATAAAAGTCGGAATCGATCGATACCTTTCAAAACACTGTTGGGATCGACCAATACGGTAATGCGAAGATATGTCAGAGTAAATCGATGCCCTTTCACTGAATAATCAAAATGAATGATTGAAAAATCGCGAGATGTCGAAATCCTATTGATATGGCGTTACGGCCCTACGGAACACCTACCCGGCATCTACCCTTTCAGCATTATTTCAGCGTTCAGGCCGCAGAGATGCAGCAGGTAGCAATAATTTGAAAATCTCCTACATGCCCAGCGCGTTCCATCCATAATGTACCAAGGGTTGGCGGGGAGCCGCCGTTGCGTACGGTGGCGCCCAAAGTTGAGGGCGGAAACAACAGCCCACAGTGCCCGAAAATGTCGCATGTTTGGTGCCACGCGATCGGGAGTGGGATAGGAGGGAGGGTGATATATCTATTTGGAAATCACCTACATGCTCAGCACAGTCCATCCATAATGTGCCGAGGGTCGGCGGGGAGTCACCGTTGCGTACGATGGCGACCAAAGTTGGGGTTGAGGCCTGAAACAGCGCACAGTGCTGGGAAATGTCGCGTGTTTGATACCATGGCATCAGGAATGAGATGGGGGGAGCGGGCAATGTTTTCATTTGAAAATCACCTGCATGCCCAGCATGTTCCGTCCATATTGTACCAAGGGTTGGCGGGGAGCCGCCGTTGCGTACGGTGACGCCCAAAGTTGAGGGCGGAAACGACAGCCCACAGTGCTCGAAAATGTCGCATGTTTGGTGCCACGCGATCGGGAGTGGGATAGGAGGGAGGGTGATATATCTATTTGGAAATCACTTACATGCTCAGCACAGTCCATCCATAATGTGCCGAGGGTTCGCGGGAGCCACGGTTGCGTAAGATGGCGACCAAAGTTGGGGTTGAGGCCTGAAACAGCGCACAGTGCTGGGAAATGTCGCATGTTTGTTGATACCATGCGATCCGGCATCAGATGGGGGAGCGGGCAATGTTTTCATTTGAAAATCACCTACATGCCAATCACGTTCCATCCATAATGTGCCGAGGGTTGTCGGGGAGCCGCCGTTGCGTACGGTGGCGCCCAAAGTTGAGGGCGGAAACAACAGCCCACAGTGCCCAAAAATGTCGCATGTTTGGTGCCATGCGATCGGGAGTGGGATAGGAGGGAGGGTGATATATCTATTTGGAAATCACCTTCATGCTCAGTACGGTCCATCCATAATGTGCCGAGGGTTGGCAGGGAGCCACGGTTGCGTACGATGGCGACCAAAGTTGGGGTTGAGGCCTGAATCAGCGCACACTGCGTGTTGGGAAATGTCGCATGTTTGATACCATGCGATCGGGCATCGGATGGGGGAGCGGGCAATGTTTTCATTTGAAAACCATCTACATGCCCAGCACATTCGATCTAAGTTATGCCGAGGGTTGGCGGGGAACCATGGTTACATATGGTGGCGCCCGAAATTTGAACTGACGTATGTACAGGCATAACTGTTGAAACACAAAAGGAAGGGCTGGGGAAGGGCCGTGCAAGGACTGGCTCTGAAGCATGCTGGGTTGCATGCCACCTGGCATATGTTGCATGCCAGGTTGCATGCCAGGTTGCATGCCAGGTTGCATGCTGAGGGGCACACTGAAGGGCATGCTGAAGGGCACGTCCGGGACAGGTTGATAAACGTCAACAACCTGCCCAGTACTGACCCCTGCGATGGAAGCGGTTGGTGGAGAGGGGTTTGAGGGGGTCAGTGGCACGGTGGTGGAAGGGCCCGAAGGTCCAGGCGCGGTGGAAGCGGTTGGTGTAAGGTCTGAGGGGGTCAAAGGGAAGGTGGTGGTGGAAGGATCCATAGCGGTGGTGGAAGGGGGCGAAGGTCCAGACGAAAGCATCAAAAGTCAACTGTCGGTCAACCGTATGACAGTTATGACAATATGACAACTATGACAGTGTCAAATATGGCCGTATGGCGTTTCCAGAAATTAATTCCAAGAATACCAGTCCAGTAGAGCCAAAATGCTACCAAAAGCTGTAGAGAACTTAGCCAGAAGGTATGAGGAACCTCCCTAGAAGGTGGGAGGTACTTTCACCATACTTAAGGCTAATAGGCTATCTTTTAGCAGCTGGTGAGGATACAAGATCTGGCCCCAAACTTGCTCAGATTGTTAACAAACTAAAAGGATACTTTTTATTTGTACTTTTTGACAATAGCCTCCGGCGGCTTTGCTTAGTTATGTTACTGAGAAGAGCTCACTGCCCCCCATACTTAAGCTGCTGCCGGCATCCAAGATCACCAATCTGAGCATCCGCAACATCTGAACAACATCCAGTAAAAAGCGACAACGCGGGTCCACTAAAGACGTCCACGCGCATACTTTGCCAGCTTCACAGCCGTCGGAGTGGACCAGCCCCGAACATTCTTAAGATCAAGTCATAAATCCTGCCCAGAGCCTCAAGAAAAAGCAATCTGACGCAGATCCCAACCAAATCCTCCACAAGGAAGATCCCGTAGCGAAAATTTTCCGTGTTTTTAGTGCACGTAACGCGCGCAATTTGAGCCGTCGAACGCAAGCAGAGCTAGCTCAAAACGCAAACACAAAAGTCGCCATCCGCAAAATCCCACTCGCAGATCCCAAAGGTCTGTAGAACGTATTCAACATCTGAATACCAATTTGCACCAGGCACACTCCTGATAACTTACACATATTTATCTCTTTATTTTCTTTCTTTTCTTTTATCTTCTTTCTTTTCTTTTTATGTTTTCTATTGTTTTTGGTGTATCACATAGGCTTCTAGCCTTATATTCCACTGTTTATTTGCATGACATATACTGGCTATACAGCCTAGCAATACTATCACTTTTCGATATAATGTATGGTCGCAAACCTATAACATCTATATCCTTATGTTCAGTCTTGGCATACAGCCTAACACTAACATGTAAAACTTGTCCTTAATTTCTCTTGATCAACACTAACTGAGGTCCACTTTTCCAAGCTTCCCTTTCAACATGTTGCTCCCTAACAATCACTAGCAGGATTCCTGTATTGACATCTGCCATCGACCAATCACGTGCACATATATGCCTGATTCTGGTACTCCTCCACCAATCATCAGACAGATCATGATACTCTTGTATTGCCATTGCAGATTTTTTTTTCTTCTGGAATCCACCAGATCCTCAATATAATTATTGTCATTGGAGATCTTCTCCTGAAATCTGCCTTGTCATCAATTATTTCTTCCCCATTATTCGCGAATGTGTCATACAGCTGTGACCGGCATGCGACAAGGCCCTTGCAGCATGGTGATACACAACCTACGATCGGGGATGACCTAGCACCTAAACTATACAGTAGATAACAGTGATATATGACACCCGAGTGAGAAGAAATTGAGGGATATGCATGATGCGTGCTGGAATCTGCCCACAGCCCTGACCGGTACTCCCGGTGCAGGCCCTGTCAGACTCCCTAGATCTGACCTAGCACGTGTGTCACTGGTGACAGGAGTGCCATTTGCAATTCGGTCCGAGCTTAGGTTTCAGTTCACCTTAAACCTAAAGTGCGTATCCGTTTAATTCACTTATCACATACGTTCAGTCAACCGTGTCTACCCACTGTCCAGATATATACCATATCGGGGTATATCACTACTGGGGCCTATAGAGGCAAAATGCACGTCCTAGGGGGGGGAGTCTGATCGGTGACTTAGAACCTAAACCACAAGTGATAACGATGAAAACTTTTGGAGAGATTTTGCTAAGAATTCAGGAGATATTTTGAAATTCAGTCGTATTCAGTCCTATTAAGAGTTTGGTTTGCCCTAGTGACATGCTTGTGCCTTTTGCGATGGAGTCTTTTGGAGGTTCGGGGAAATCGGCGCGGAAGTTCTTAGACAGTTGTGTACATCACGCAGCGCAGGCAATGCCGATTGTTTCCGGAGGAGGAGGAGGATGCAACATGGAGCACGCGGAGCTTTTCGACCTATTGGTTGCAGCGGATAGTGGTTGCCTTGCACGGGTCGCAGGGCTACGGAATTGCTTGCAGGGCTAGTCATGATATCATCAACATGGGTGCACGCTGGGAATTTGCATGATGTTTTTCTATCGGTAGTTGATTTAGCATTTGAATGAGTTTGTTTGTTTGCCGTGCCTTTGATATTTCAATCGTGAGATGTGAACCTTACAATCAAGTTTCTGATACCTCTTTATATATTGACGGTGCCCTAAAGCTACGGCGATGAGATACACGAATATGCATACCAGAATGCTGCGACTTGTTGCCATTTTAATATGGTTTTCTGTTGATGTAAGGAACAAACTATTTGATGGTCGGGTGAACGAATGAGTGATGCAAGCGCACGTACAGCACGTGTTAGGGACACTCTCATCTCATGTTTATTGACGCATTAACTGATGTGGGTACTGTACGCGTGATATGCTGTACTCATTAACAAAGGGGCAACGTGCCCGCTGGATCCGATAAACACCGTACACAATGTGCGGCTAGACGACGTGACGCGAGAAACGACAGTGACGATTTGTTATTTGATCGTTTCACTAACGCCCTCTATTATGCCCTTCGTGCACAACTTCGTACCACTGACATGTCGTGTCATACTGTACATACATAACATGATCAAAGACATATATACTCTTGCACGCACACGATGCTACGTCATCTGACTCATATCATCACATGGCAATATGATATTCTGCGGGAGTATGTACGTTTTAAATAAGTACGTTTTGATAAAATTTGATAAACACAATACCGCCAATGTTTGAAACCACGTTCTCTTGACCTGATATCATTTCTGTAAGCGAGCAAGCTGGTTCCAAAGACCGGCGCAGGATGTAAGAACAGTAATAGCGCGTGTTGCAATAGCGAGCCGAGTACTGGAGTGGGTTATATTGTGGTACATAAGTGCTGTGACGATGGTACTCCGTATATGATATACGACGAACCCATCGTCGCACATGAATCACACACTGGTTGACGATATATCGGTATATTACGCCATCATACTCATTGTTCGGGTACGCCTCAATATGCATCGTCATATGCTGGCACACAACGTTCTTCACACAAATGCGAATGCCTTTATATTCATTATCTCAGTATGACGATGCAACTGTGAGCATACTATCTTATTACTATCTGGTATCATGCTCAATATCCATTTTGTGAATTGCCAATGCAGCCTTGTATGGTTCGTTCGCACCGGGAGAAGCGTTGCGTATTTAAGTTGCCGTGGTCCGATAGTATGACTGAATCTGATCCCAAGGTTGGCAGTCCCCATCTCGAAGACGCCTCCCCCCCATGTGGCCTAAAGTGGAATCGGTCCACGATCTACTGAACCTCTGCAATGATTTTATCATCACTTTCGAAGGACATGTCTTGCTGGCCACGCCCGGAAGCACTGTACTCCTGCTACATTGTTGCCCACGCGCAACAGCCGTCATTCTGCGATGTTAATACAGATGAAATCTTTTTTGCGCACGCGAATGATCAAGGTGGGGCTCCTCGCAGGCAAGACTGCTCCCTTCAGGACGGATGTAGAATCTCAGATGAACGGTCGCAGAAGAGGAATGCTGCTCGAGCTCAAGGATGGATGTGATCACACCTGGAAGCGCTCCTCTAACTCGCTCGCCAAGTCTCCAGCCGGTGTCCATCCCAACATTGTCTGCGTAACAAGACATCGAGTCAACCTCCCCATCCTCCATATCCATACAACCCCTTACACAAATTGAAACCAAGGCTTTTTCTAAACTTCCTCAAGTATTCATTGCAAAATCTCACAGGGATCCTCTGGCAGAACGGTCCCCAACACAAGCCTCCCACGCGGAATAATGGATCATCGTTGCTCAAGCCGCGTGAAAAGTGCAATGCATTGTGTACGTTGAGAGCTAAGAGCAGATGTCAAAGTGATCAACCCCTCCTGCGTATGGGGCGGCTTGGACGGGTGGAAGCCTGCTCACCAGAGCAGCTCGCGGCTCCGTAAAAAAATGGTAAGCGAATCTAAACGGGAAGACTTTCTTCACCTCGATGCCAAGCTCGCGGGCAACCTGATCGGGGTCTATCGTATGAACACCAAGGTAAGGGAGGTGCACAACACCCCGAGCACCCCTCAAAGGCCGCACCTGTTGAATTTGTAACCTAGGATGCACCACCTGCCAAGGGGGTACAAGAGAGCGCAGGAAGAGAGTGGCAATGGATTTCAGTATCGCTTCTTTGGTGCCAGAGGGACGCAAACAACGGTTGATGATTTCGATAGGCAGCTGGGCTCCACCACGACGAATACTCTGAGAGGCAGGCGGCCTCACCATAGTGAATGATTTGGGGATCCTGTACACCGGCTGCCTTTGCGCAAAGCTCTACCATCCCGTCAAGCGTCACCCCCGTGTCACGCGAGCAATTAAAAATCTGCAGCTCCACGCATCAGCCCCGTCACCACCATGCCGTCACAACTCCGTCGATCCTCTTCCCCTTTGTGCTGGAGAGGTTCAGAATATATGCAGCTACATGCTGTCAATGCTACACCAAAATCGCCTTTGGCCCAGCGCCTGGCCGCGCCTGGCCTCGTTCCCTTCGAAGCGCGACGGAACTGACAAACGGCCGCAAAACTTCGGTCGAAGGCGGCCCGGCCGACACGTGGACTCCGAGGATATCTACTCAAAAAAGTTCTCCCCACTCCTTCAGTCAGGAGATCCATAGAAAACTTGTGCTCAACCCGTTCACGGGAAGAGCACAAAGAGGCGGGGCAATTTCAAGGCTCGCACGACCCGGTTTGCTGTGAGAGGGTGGCGCTGACACCTGGCCGTGCGCAGCCTCGTCGCCTACGGCAAGGGCGATCATGTGGGCATTATCTCGTGCGTGGGCGACGTTGACAATCTGCTGCCCGCTCCCAGGAATGAGCACCGGGCGGCCGCGAACCAAGCGGTCGAAGAAGAACTCCTCGCAGTCCTTGTTGTTACCGGAGCCAATGATGTACTGCGGCCGAAAGGAACTGAATTCCACCCCATCCAGCGCTGCCAGATAACGCTCCACCTCCGCGTGCCCCGAGTTCTCGTTCACAGGGTCCTGCCCAAGCCCTACCCTCTCCTATCAGTCAACCCGTTTCAGCGCATGGGGCACCTCGAAGGTAGCTTTGCGCACAGGTCAAGCCCCCAAATTCTCTCTTGTATGATCCCAACCAAGAGCTGCCCCCTGCCTCCCCCTCCAAATCAATCAAGCATGAGACCAGAGCTGCAACCCCTTAACCACTGCAGGTTATTCTGCAAGGACCAGAGCAGTCCCGCTCCACCTCCTCCCAGTCTCGCCGGTGCCTGGCCTTTGCCAGAGCCGCGCCCGCCCCACATCGCCGGTGCCTGGCCTTTGCCAGAGCCGCGCCCGCCCCACGTCGCCGTAGGATGCATGGCATGGCATGCCCGGCTTCAATGTCTTTGGTATCCCCGCGCAAGCAGTGAACCAAAAGCTCAGTCATCCAAAACCCAGTTCATGTTTTCCCTTGCTGGAATATGCCGAGGAAGGAGACTTTCACCGGGGGAGAAGGTGTGCGCCAGAGCATACTCCAGCAGCAGCTGAGAAGCCTAGGTTCCTGCTGGGTAAAGCAGTATCTCCCCCGAGTGGGGTGGGGCGGGGCTTTGGTAGCGGACAGATTGTGTTGAAGCACAGCCACTTTTGGTCTGCAAGGTCAACAAAGTTGAAGTTCACTTCTTTCACTTTACTTTCTACGGGCGTTGCAGGGGGTCACCGTTTCGAGAATCGGAGGTGTGAAGCTCGGTTTGTATATCCCAGCACTGCTAACAAACAGGAACTGCTTCGTGCCCTTGCTCTGACTCCATACAGAGCGCCAAACAACCTCCATACCCACACGCAATCACCCGGAGTAGGATTCAACGATGTTGAGGGAAGCTTGCCTACATCGCACTCTACAACAGTTCCACACACGTTCCGCGTTCGAGTTTCCACCTCCACCAGTGCGGCCTGCCGTCTCTTTTGAGATGACCTCTTCTGTGCAGCATCTGAGGGATCATTCCTTAGTGCACAGAGCCTAACTGTTTGAGCAGCAATAGAATATCGTGAACGGTCTCTAGCTTAGTGTTAGAGGACTTCAAGGAGGCTAAGGGAATAAGGCGAGGACATCAATGCATATAATCACATATGGTGACTGGGCGTAAGATGCAACGCTTGTTAGCTCAGGCCACACCTTGGCCCAGTCAGCAACAGGTTGCACTGCCTGGAGCGTTTTGCCGTTGTTGTCGATCACAACATCAAACGCATTGGAAGATGCGGCCGCCATATCGGACGGCTCGCCCCATATCGTGTTGACCCCCACGTCGCGCAACTGCCATACTCCCCACCATTACGCTGCTGCTGATGCGTGTGTCAAGCGACATTCAAGAACAGGCTTCACAGTGCGCTCGGAGAATTATAATGCGCGTTTCCGAAGTAGCAGCCAAAGTCAATAGCAAGACCTGGCACAGAGACGTGCTGTGTCGTTGTCGTCCGGGTGCCGCGAAAACAGACACATCGATTATACCTCAGAGAAGCGAGTAAAAGGCGGTTTCGACATCTTGGGAGAGCTTTCTTCGCCGACGGTCATTATTGTGACGTCATGTCCCAGCTCGCGCAGCTCCTTCGCTAGGTAGAAGCCGATGACTGCATGACCTCCTCCAGCAGTATTTACAATGCAAACCTGCATGGCGCACATTTGTTATACACTCAAGGACGCTACCCCAGCACCGTTTCACTAACTGCACATCGCCAGTTAGCAAGAGGGGCACAGAAAAACCCTCACACGTTTTAATGAAGCTTGATAGCAAAAGTCGCAAAGGAATGCCCGACAGTGTTCTGAAATAGCGGTACCAAAGAATACAAAACAAGGATATCTCGGGCGAGCTCGGAAATTCCTCAGCAAAAAGATGACTTCTGATAGCTGAGGATCGTTTGAGTTAGGCAGGACCGCACCTTCAAGGCCGTCGCTTGCACGTTCAAAGCGGAGCGACTGTTCGCGCGCGCCTGCCTGAAACCAGGGCGCGGCAAAGGGTTTGTGGTGAAAGGCGGTGGCAACCGCGCCGTTAGCCTGTGAAGGGAGTGTGGTTCCGAGGGCTTCGCCTGGAAGCGCCATTTCGGAGCATGCCGAAAGTTTGCAGCACTAAATCGCCTCTGTCCCTGGGTGGTCCGGGCAGCGTCCCGAGGCGCAGCAATGCGGGGGCACAAAGTCGCCATGTATTGTGCTCTTTGTCGCTTCTGTTACTCTTCTGTCAGCTGAACGGGGACGACGCACACACACCCTTCGCTTGTTTGCAGCCTTGCTCGATAGGGGAAAAATCACGATAGAGGATTGCCCACACGACAGGCATTGATTGAAACCTCCCAAACCTGGATAGAAGATTGTGTATAAAATTGCATCTCTCCCTCATGATGAGTCGCCATCGCCATAGTCGTAGTCGTGACACACGACAGTCGACAGTGACATAGCTCTACACAATCTTATTTGAAAGTCCGACAGACGTACAGTAGACGTCACAGGCTCCTGCGTCTCAGGGCAGGCGTAACGGTAGGGCTAGAGTGCTTTGCGGATGCCGATGCCGCTGCCGTTCAGTTGTACCCGTAACGCGTTGAGCGTGAAGCTGAAGGCTGAAGCTCGAAGGGTGGGTGACACACCAGACCAAGCACAAGCGAAGGAGAATTCCTCTTGACCAAGCACCAGCACCATCTGGATCGGATCGCATGAAAACTCATACCTCAACTCCTCATCCAACACCAAACATGCGATGGATGTCGGTTCAATATATACAGGTACAGTATGAAAATTGAGGGCACAGCAGCTTCTACTTCTTAAAACAAGTCCGCCAGCAAATCGCATGCTGATGCGTACGTAAAAGAATCCGCTTGCAAGTTTCCATCGAGCAAACTTCTCAATTTAGCGCGCCACTATCGCTGACGTGCTTTGCGTCTCTACTAACGCGAGCCGCGCACTTTGTTAGGTATCAGGTGCGGGCCCGACGAGCACAAATTGTTGCTGTCCGTTAACATTATCTTGGAGTGTTTTAGCCGTGCGGATTTCCCCTGGAGGTCTTTTCAGCATTAAAGAATGCGCCCTAACTCCACAAATTTCCACGCCATGCGGTCAAAAAGCCCCATGCGTTCTCTTCCGCGGAAGAAACTTCAATAGGCACCACCGTGTAGGGATGGCAACACCAGTGCTTGATCAAAGAGTCACGTATTTAGGTACTTCCTGACGCAATGCGCATCGCATCTCTCGTGAATTCTCCGTTTCCCCTCGTCCTGCGCGCAAAAGGATGCGCCGACTCTTTGCGGACACTAGCCGGGGCTTGCTGACGTCTGTGTCATGCGCTGCAGTCGAGGATCAGGCACACATACGCGGTGGTTGGTGAACGCCAGCCGACCACTAACAGTGTGTGCAATGCTTCGATCTTCGAAGCGGGGTACGACGGCAGTGTTCTTTAGTGCGGGATGCACTATGTTTGGTATGAGATCCGTCACCAAAGGAAATCCAAACCCATTATCACACACATACGCGCTTGTGCGTGTGCGTGTGATATAGGTGGTGGTGAATAGTTCACTTTGATAATGGGGTCGGACTTCCAGGTGTGTGTGGCATATCCTTGGACCGATTCCTTTGGCACCATGTAGCCACATAAATTCGGCTGCACTATGCACCCACACCGGGAACCAGAGAATTCAGTACACACTCCGGGAAGTAGAGGATTCAGCACACACTCCGGGACACTTATCCGGATTTTCCGGAGCTTGCTCGTGGAGAACGGGACCCCTAAGCCTCAATGGACCACCTGAGCACCTGTGCCACTGCAATGTGTGCTCATCCTCGGACCGATTCCTTTGGCGCCAGGTAACCACAGAACACCTGTGTGTGTGTGTGTGTTTTCTCCGGGACGACAACAACTTGCAAGTTGTTGGAGGGATGCGGCTGCCCCGGTGACAGTCAGCCCGAGTCACATGTTTGTGTCCAGGTATCTTGTGGGCAGTAGCTCTCCTTTGCCCCGGTGACAGTCAGCCCGAGTCACATGTTTGTGTCCAGGTATCTTGTGGGCAGTAGCTCTCCTTTGCTCCCTCCCTTTCTTCCCGCATTCGGTGCCCGCATATACCCCCGCCCATTGTGAGCGCCGGCATACCTGCTGGACGCACTTTTGCACGGGGCGCCAAAGACATGAAGGAGGGATGCTGTGTGCCCCGTAGCTGTGTCCGCCCCTGTAACTTGACCTGCTTTCTACCCAAGGGGGACTTCCTGTGCAGCCGTGGATGGATCCCCAAGGGCCTAACACTGGTTTTTTGGCCAGCCTGTGTGCTTGGCATCTCGTCGTGGCCCCGCCTTTTTCGTGCACCCTGTCCGTATTCAACGAAGTATCGCTTTGGTTGGTGTGCCTCACGCCGTTCGGTGTGTGAATATACAGTAGCCATCGCCTTTTGAGAGGTACATTCTGGCTTGGAGTGACGCAAACTCGGCGCTCTCTGCAGCAGGCTGCGCGAGGTGATAGGCAGAAGATTGATACGAGCATCGGGCAGAAGTTGGCCCTAAGCCATGCCCCCATCGCAAATACGGCCCCGTGCGAGGACTGCGAGGGCTGCGCTGTGCCTCGCGCTGTCGTCGCTCCTTTGTTGGAACCTCCCTTCGTGTGCCGCAACTCCACCACGTGCGCCTCCACCACGTGCGCCTCTCCTCCTATTCCACGCGTCCAGCTCTGCCACCTGTCGTCGCTTTCTTGTGTAACGTGGCGACCACGCGCACCTGCAATACTGCTTGATTTGCACAGACGTCAATCACCACTGAGAATAAATGCGGCGAGATCTGTGAAACTGCGTTGGGCGATCTCCGGAATCCGTCCTCCAATCACGTTTCCTCGAGTACCTGGTACTCGAGGCGCGCGCGCATGCCCGGGCTTGTGCACGGTGCACACACCCCTGCCAAGCCGCCCAGGCTGCCCAGGGCGAGTTGGGAGGACAGACAGGGCGCAGTCCGAGGCGCAGCCTTGCTGTGCATTGTAGTGCCACTGCATACAGCTTCGCTGCATTCCCCCAGATGCATTTGGATGCGTGAACTTGGTTCCAGCTGCTCACTGCACGCCATCCATGTGCTTACATCGAGCTGAGGGGTTTGGTTTACCCCACCCCCCTTCCCACATTCCCTCGCACCCTTCGCCCTTGCCTCGTACCTGCTGCCCCCCATCCCCTCACCTTCTCCAGCCCCCCCACATCCTGAATCTCCGCCGACTTCGCCCCCAGCGCTGCCTTCGCCCCCTTCGCCCCCACCCTTGTGGCCACCTGCGCCGCCACTCTTCGCCGGAGAATGTGACACGGACAACGACAATGCAGCTGACCTGGAGGAGTTTCTGGTGGCTTTGGCCGTGCAAATGGTATGGGCACACGGCGCCTCGGCAGCTTAGGCTCACGGCCCTCAGTGATCCGTGGCGACCTTCGTTTGGGGACAGCAGTGTGCCCACTCGCTCATATGTCCATGGGACTCGAGCTTCTCGAGCTTGAGCGCTTGTTTTCTTTGTCAAGACTGAGCGATGGCGCCTCACTTCCGAGGAGCATCGCCGGCCCCGTTCTCACGGCAGCGTGCGCGGCCGGCCGAGGGGTTCGCAGTTGTATGCAGTTGTGTTCTTTGCATTATTCGGCGGCGTCCTGCGCCCTCGCTTTCCGGAGGCTTACAGGTATCCCCTCAAACCACCTCTCGATGTCATTCCAACACGCTGCTAAGGGTGACGCGCGATCTCCTGTCAGAGAGGAAGAACACTTCAGAATGCCTTTCCTGCGAGTGCATGGATGCATGGCAGGCGTTTCCTGCAGGCTGCTGATGACCCATTTCCTGTGAGCAAGGGGGGCTGTCACAGGTTGTGCATGCAAGTGAGTGGGGACGCTGCAGGGTGATTTTCTTGCGATCTTGAACCAGTCCGTGCCCTGTCACTCGCATTTGTCTTCAAGCAGCCCAGGCAGTCGTTGCAACATTCGTGACGTTTCTGCTCATGGGTTCCATCCTAAGGGCTGCTTATGCTGTGAGAGGAGGAGGAGGAGGAGGGAGGAGGAGGAGAGGAGAGGAGATGACTGTGCATGGCCCTCTCTCTCTCTCTCTCTGCTTTGTCCGCCAGTCCTCGCAGGTTGATGAACCTGGAGCACAAGCCGATTGCGATGCCGCCTGGGCCCTTTGCCTGGCTAGGTGAGCCTGGCTGTCCAGAACGCAGCGACCACCCTCCTGTGTGCTGAGCTGTGCACCGCAGAATCTGAGCACTGCGACTCTTGCACCGGTCCTGCGAGGCCGCCATCCAGCGCGGCTCAGATTCCCCCTGGCGGGGAGCATCGGCCATGTGCGGCTCAGATTCCCCCTGGCGGCGAGCATCGGCCATGTGCGGCTCAGATTCCCCCTGGTGGCGAGCATCGGCCATGTGCGGTTCAGATTCCCCCTGGCGGCGAGCATCGGCCATGTGCGGTTCAGATTCCGCCTGGCGGCGAGCATCGGCCATGTGCGGCGCCGAGCTTGATTGCGGGCGGAGAGGGCGAGGGGGCCGCAGTGGCCCTGATGTCCTATCCGGACCACAAGGTTGCCGAGACCGCCGGCTTGGATGCCTTGGTATGGCTTAACATCATCAGGTGAGGCGAGGACGGTCCGCTTCACCTTGCCAAGGCACTGGTCTACGCATGCCGGATTCCGAGAGGACACAGCTGATGCACAGAGAGAGAGAGAGAGTGACACAGATGGTGCAGAGAGATGACACAGATGGTGCAGAGAGATGACACAGCTGATGCATGGAGATGACACAGCTGGTGCAGAGATGACACAGCTGGTGCAGAGAGAGCTGGTGCAGAGAGAGAGAGAGAGTGTGTGTATGCTTATCCTTGCGACTCCTTTGGCACCCCGAAGCCACAGGAGAATGCACTATGTACCCACGCCGGGGACGTGTGAGGGAGAGGGCCATCCGCTCTCCAAGCTCCCCTTGCGGCACTCACCCGGCAAGGCAACATGCGGGGGTGGCTGCACAGCTTTGGGAATCACCTGTTCGCCATCATCAGCTTCTGGAGTCTGGTGTTCGTGATGCCGTTTAATTTTCTGGTGGGCCATATTCCCCTCTCTCCAAATGCCTAGGAGCCTGCTCGCACCACCTAAACCCTAACACCCTAGATTTGGTAAATATATATTATGTATATATATATATATATATGTAATTATTATTATTATTTTGACTTGTGTATTATTTATTTCTTCATCAATCATCTTTAGGACGTTGCTGACATCAAACAAAAGGCGTTTTCATTGGACAACGGGGGTCTCCCGAATACCCTCCTATGAAAGGAGCAACGCCTACCCACAGGCGGGCAACGCGGCTGCAGGATGAGCACCGCGAAGACTGCGCCATCGCCGCAGCTGTAACCGCAAGCTGCCGTTGGTTGTGGGGCTGCGGTTGATACTGGCATGTGCGGTGCCTCCAAGGAGATAGTCACGCGGGGGTGGGCTTGGTCTCTGGGGTACCAAGCCCTCTGCTCACTTGGTACCAAATCGGAAGGAAAGGTGCCGAGCTGGCTTGCGAAGAACCCCCGCCATAGCGCGCCCGCTCCATGATCGCTGTGCCGGCCGGTCCTGCGCGCGCGCGCATGGCAGAGCGGATGGCTTGGCCCCGCATGCGGCCCAAAATATTTCGGCACAAACCCCTGAAGATGAATTATGCATGATTTAGCCGGATGTAGGGTGTCCCTCCCCTCTCGGGGTTGTGGGCTTGAACGTGACCTCAATTTTAAATCATTTTTGCGTGATCTCGGGTCGAGGGCCAATTATTTTTTGGGGTGCTGCGCCCTCGGCGTGCTCGCGCAGGGACACAGTCTGACTGCTGAAAAATGCAGCCTGCTCGACTACTTGACGGTGCAGAACATCGCCAATGGCTCGCCGCTGCTCTGGGCGCACGTCGCGGCGGCCTGGGTCAAGACCTTGGTGTGCATCTCCCTGCTCACAAAATACCGCAAGGTGCGCCCGCCTCCGCCCCCCTCCTGGATGGCTCTCCCCTGAGCAGCCCGCCCCCTCGGGCGCGCCCACTTCCTGTCTCAGCTGCATCCCGCCCGAGGGTGGGGGCATGGTTCTCGCGCCTCCCCCCGCCCCACCACTCGGCACAATCACCCTGTGGGCCACGTGCTACGACGTGCGCCTTTGGCTCCCGTGTGCTTAGGGTCGATGGGGGCGGCCGAGCAGAGAGTCGTCGAGCTTCGCAAGGAGTACTTCGCGCAGCAGAGCACGGGAGTCGAGAGCCTCACCTGCCTCGTTCGGAGGATCCCCGGGTTGATCATTGGCTCGCCGCCGCACCGCCTGGTTCAGGTGCCTGCCCACCCAGCGCGCACCACCCTGTCACTGCCCTTCGCGTGCGTGCGCTGTAGCCCTCGAGCCGCAAGAGGGCGCTCCAGTCATGCGCTGCGGCGTAGGCTGAGTCCAGTGCGCCGCGTGGTGCGGTCAGCCTCGCGCGCGCCGCGCAAGCAGCGACATCGTGCGGTCAGCCTCGCGCCGAGCCGCGCAAGCAGCGACATCGTGCGGTCAGCCTCGCGCTGAGCCGCGCAAGCAGCGACATCGTGCGGTCAGCCTCGCGCCGAGCCGCGCAAGCAGCGACATCGTGCGGTCAGCCTCGCGCCGAGCCGCGCAAGCAGCGACATCGCGCGGTCAGCCTCGCGCCGAGCCGCGCAAGCAGCGACATCGTGCGGTCAGCCTCGCGCCGAGCCGCGCAAGCAGCGACATCGCGCGGTCAGCCTCGCGCCGAGCCGCGCAAGCAGCGACATCGTGCGGTCAGCCTCGCGCCGAGCCGCGCAAGCAGCGACATCGTGCGGTCAGCCTCGCGCCGAGCCGCGCAAGCAGCGACATCGCCGTGTCAGACAGCACACGTGGTGGACTTCCAAGGTGCTCTCGCAGCGAGGCGGGCGGATGGCCTTGCTGGAGGGGCGGCTCCACATACAGCCCAGCAGCCCGGAACGCAATCGAGGACGTCCGCAGTCTTGACAGAGTTGGGCAAGCAGACTCTTGACTGAGCCAGTGGAGCAAATACGCGTGTAAGCTGCTCGCCGAAGTGTTCAGCTGCCCGACGCTGGCGCAGTGTGTCGTCAGAGCAGTGCAGCGTCCAATGTGATGCGCCAGCTGGCGATATGTCATAGTCGGCCGCCGGCGATATGTCATAGTCGGCCGCCGGCGATATGTCATAGTCGGCCGCTGGCGATATGTCATAGTCGAGTCGGCCGCTGGCAGTATGTCATAGTCGGCCGAGGTGCATCACACATGAAGGGGGGTTCGACGAGCAAACACGATAGAGCGTCCTTGTGTGGTGACGGCGCTGTAGCTGCGGCTCAACATCCTGTAGGGTCGCGTCGTCTTGTTTAAGGCCAACCACCTCGTCCCAGTTAAGATCCCATCTCGCCACCTGCGCCGGAGCCTACCAACTGGCGGTGTCCACGGCTTGCGCGGGCGAGAGAGGTGCGAGTGGGTGGCCATGGCAGAATGCCAGGCCTGCTCAAAGGCCGTCGGAAGCAAGCTTGTGACTGCGGAGCGTTGAGGCGTGACAGGAGATTACGCGTTTCACGCTGCCCCTCATGCCTAAGTCCTGGCATGAGCGCTTCGTCAGCATCCTGAAGAAAACTGTCGAGGTCTGCTTCCCGTGCCCTCGCCGCCAGACTGTCGAGGTCTGCTTCCCGTGGCCTCGCCGCCAGACTGTCGAGGTCTGCTTCCCGTGGCCTCGCCGCCAGACTGTCGAGGTCTGCTTCCCGTGCCCTCGCCGCCAGACTGTCGGAGGTCTGCTTCCCGTGCCCTCGCCGCCAGACTGTCGAGGTCTGCTTCCCGTGCCCTCGCCGCCAGACTGTCG